>JAYXIM010012055.1:0-88422 GCA_037575425.1 Anastrepha fraterculus | reverse complement strand
GTCGTATTCCTTATTTCGTTTGCAGGGGTCGTCATCAGTGTTGGAAGTTCTCATCCGAGGCTTTGTTGCTGTTTTCATTGGGGGGTTTTTTAAGTGGCGGGTCCCAAACCCAGCGCACAACCAGCTATGCTGGGATGCTTCGCCTTCTCACTTTAGCTCACTCCCGAACGGGTGTTCGGAAGCTAACCAGAGGATACGTGGGCTAATCCCGGACGTTGTGAGCTGCTTGAACCATATGTAGAAGAATCGTCCTGGCCATTCCCAAGTGAATGGCGATCAGTAACTTTCCCCACTTGCGTGGACTTCTACACATGGAACCATCCTGTGAACAGCTTTATTGCTACCGAAACAATATATCACATTGAAGGTTTTTATTCATAGAAGTAGAAAGGTGTTTTTAATTTCTGTTTTTAATTATGTAAAATTTGCTGAAAAATATGCAGCTCAACAATCAGGGTACGAAAATGTAATTTATTACTAAATACTACCACCACAAGCTATATAAGGACTATTTCCAATTTTTTTCTTTGAAATAGCTGTTTGTGTTGCAAGCCATGGTTCCAATATTCACCATGATATCGTAGTTCCACGGATTCGAGAGGTGCAGTTTTCAATGACTCAGCTGTATAGATTGTGCTGAATTTTAGCGATGGCTTAGTTTATGTTGACTTTGCGAATGTATGTCGATTGTGGTTGATTGACTGTTTACGAGACTCTAGGAATGGCATCATTTGAGGGGAGGCTGATAAGGTTCTCAATCAATATATAGTTTTATAATTTTTCAATTACCTTAGCCAATGCCTTTATGCCACGGAAAGAAATATCCTTTAAATTTCTCTTCAAAAGGATTTTCTACTGTCGCCTTCATCCCACTACAGTCCGAATAGTTTTGTTCCCGTAACTCACATTTTGAATTTGAAAATTTGAAAAAGACAACGCCAGTCAGGTTCAGACCGAAGAGTGGTCAATTTCATAGAATCCCGTAGCTTTTAAAGCTTTCCTCGCAATCCGATCCTGACAACTCACCAATCGTCATAGCTTGGCGAGCGGTGTGACCATTTCGAGTGTGTAAAGTTTTTTTGAAACTTAAATTTAATTAAGTTTTTTTTTGGAAACAGCCTCTAAGCGTTTTATCCCCGTTTCTCTTTGCACTTTTTGGATGAAATTTTGTATTTCCGCTCCTTATCCTCGAGATGGTTTCAAAGAAAATAAAATTTAAATTGTAAAATTTTGAGGTGGCTTTTGCAAATGCTTCAACGCAAAGTATGCACATTTTAAAATCATAGTTGTATGTTTGGAATCGTTATCTTGTTGAAATAAAACCTCCTTCCTAGCCATACCCATTTTTGTGCAATGGAATGTAAATTCTTAAATAAGGTTTCAGTTTCCATTGGCATGGTGTTGTTTCCGTCCCAGGGTAACTGTTCTTCTTCTTCTTAATTGGCGCTATAACCGCTTACGCGATTTTGGTCGAGTTTAACAAAGCGCGCCAGTTGTTTATTTCTCGTGTTAACCGGCGCCAATTGGACACATCTAGTGAAGCCAAGACTTTCTCCACCTGATCTTTCCAACGCAGAGGAGGCCTTTCTCGTACTCTGCTACCACCAGCTGGTGCCGCAACGAATACTTTCAAAGACGGAGGTTTTGTATCCATTCGGACGACATGACCCAGCCAACGTAGCCGCTAGGCTATGTCTATGTGGTCGTAAAGCTCATACAGCTCATCGTTCCATCGCATGCGATATTCGTCGGACTTTACTGCTCAGTTGCCTACTTAGTCCAAATTAGCACTTGTTGACAAGAGAGATTCTACGTTTGATTTCAAGGCTGACATTGTTATCGGTGTTAATGCTGGTTCCTAAATAAACGAAGTCTTTTACAACCTCGAAATTATAACTGTCAACAGTGACGTGGGTGCCGAAACGCGAGTGCGCCGACTGTTTGTTTTGTCCTCGTTCACCACCAGACTCATTCGCTTTGCCTCTTTATCCAGTTTGGAGAAAGCAGAACTAACAGCGCGGTTGTTAAGGCCGATGATGTCAATATCATCGGCATACGCCAACAATTGTAGGCTCTTATAAAATATTGTGCCTGAGGGATTAAGTTCTGCGGCTCGTATGATGCTCTCCAACATCAGGTTAAAGAAGTCACACGACAGCGAGTCACCCTGTCAGAAATCTCGTTTGGTTTCAAACTGCTCGGAGACGGATAACTGTTAGTGAATTAAATAAACAAGGCTGTGCCCCAGGGTACCCAAATTTGTTTGTTAGGAGCGATTTTAGACAGACTCTAGTAAACTAGAAGCATTGCGATCGATTAGCCATTTTCATTAGGTGGGCCCAACATACCGCTCCTCAAGAACCTCTTAGCTTTCATTAAATATATAGAAAATACAACATATAAAGCTTGAACTGAGTATGTTAGCATTATTGATATTTAAAGTGAAGGAAGACAACTTCAATTTAAGAGTTGGTAGTGTTTGAAGTACTGCCCACAAATTCTTATCTATCATCTAGCTACCCAGCCAAATTTGTCTGCATGTAGGGTTGTTAGATACGAGTGTATGTTAAATATCATGTACGATATTTGCTATCAGAAGGATCTATCTAAAGCAACTTCGCCTTGGGGTAACAATAGCTATGCAACAGCACAAAATCACACGACTTCCTGTTGTCGCTTCAATATTGTCCATCAGCGAAAAGTAGTAAAGGAAAAGGTAGCCAGGCCGGTAGTGAAGCGGAGCGGACGAACGAACTGTTGGATGGACGGACGCAGGCAGGCATTTCCATCATTTCCATTCGTAATGAGCTACAAAATGAAGTGGCGCGGCACCTCATTGAGCGAGACCACCAAACCACCACCAAATAGCTTTATGCCACTCGTACAATCGCCACAAAACAACTGACGCAACTTGCGTGGCGACCAATTTCTTCCTTACTTGTAAGTTAGTTCCAACGATTTCACGATGTGCTTGAATACAACAATAAAACAGCAGTCAACGTCCATGAACTGAACTCACTCACGATCAGCTGTGACAACAAGAAAAGAAGGGCAAAAGCAACAAAAAATCAGTTAGAACTAGTTAAGTTGGCGCTTAATTCCTGCAACGAGCACACGAAGATATTGACTGTCTGTCGTCGGTGGCGGTGGTCGAGACTAGATATTTCGGAAAGGCGCGCATAAATGGCCCTAGAACAATACAAATGCAACAAGAAAAAAAAAGGTATTTAATATGAACAAAAATATAGTAACAGCAAAACCAATACCAAATAAATGGGAGCAACAAAAGCGACAAATCAATGCAACATTTGTGTTGCAACAATCGGTTAGCTTTGAAGGGTAAAACGAGCTCGAAGAAGCCGAGCAGGGCAGTGCAAGGAAAATAGGCAAACGGAAAGTGTTAGGGAGAGTAAAGTGAGGACACGCGAACGAGGAGTGTGAAGGGTAAACGAGACATTTAAACAGCCCAGCGAGCAACAGCAACCGGCTGTACAACCGGCTTTTGCTCAGCAGCTCCTTCTTAAAACTGCAACACCGCAGAGTGAACGCCAAGTGTGCAGAGCGGCAGTGGGTGACAACATTTGCACGTTGCGCGACACAATGAAATAGCATAATGTATTCTGCGCTAGCGTGGCTAGCATTCTTCAAGTAATTCTTCAATTTCAATTGCATTCTCCGCTATTCTGCTGTTGCTGCCACCGACATCAATGCCATAGTTGTTACATTTGCTACTTGCCACAGCCGCCTCTCTCGTCGTATCACCATTTGCTTATTCCCCCTCATTCGCTAGTTTGCACACTGATTGCGACTGTTGCAAGTGTTGTTGTTGCTGTTGCATTTGCTTACATTTAGTTTTTGTCTCGGATATTGCTATTATTGTTTTTTCCTTCGTTAATTGTAGTTGCTGTTGTTATTATTATTATTATTGTCGCGACATTTTTCTAGGTAAAACTCACGATCAATTGGCGACACGCTTCTTGCTGCCAAGCGTTCCGTTCGTCTGTTCGTCTGCCAAGCGCCGCGGCGCACCGGTTGCTCGTCACTCCCTTTCATTGGTTGCTGTTATTGCTGCTGTTAATGTATTGTTGTTATTATTGTTGCTTCTGGTGGCGCTGGTGCTGCAGCAAAACCTGTTGTCGGTGCCAGCCTGCGCCGTGCCGTCCGTTTCTATGAATGTAAGATTCGCTCATGCCGCTCCACTCGCTCGGGGTTGCGCAAAGCGGATGATCCATGTTCTAAATGCAGCAACAGCACTGCCCATGTGGCACCAGCGCAAATTGGTTTTAGCTTCTTTCTGTGTCTCACATCGCTGTGAATGAATGCATTTGGCTGACGGCGCAAATTTTCCTTTGTTTATTGTTTATTTCATTTGGTTTTAAAGTGTTTTTGTTGCATAGAGTAACAATATAAATATAGAATGTTTCAATTAAAACAGGCATTATTTAAGGAAAAAGTCGATTCCTATTATAATAATAATTAAAATTATGCCCCGCCACCTTGGGGGGTGAGAGTTCCTTTGAAGAATAATGAGTATACTATATTGTGACCCGTTGTTTGGGGTCAAATTAAGTTTTCGTATACATATGTACATACAGTATATGGTCAAGGGTGTTTCGAAAAATTTTAAATAATATTTAAAGCACTAAAGCACTAAAGTACTAAGTTGGCGTTTTACGTGAAAAGGCTGTCAAAATCTATACAAATTGCATTGCATTGATATATGATAGAAATTTCGTATGTATCTCACGGCAATGTATAGGGTGGGCCATGTAAAATTTGCTTTTTGAATCGGCTATAAAAGAAAAACTAATTAAAATTTTTTGAAATTTTTATTTTTATTTTCAAGATTGAACATTTTCATTTATGAATAAACGATATTATTGTTCAAATGACTGCCACGACTGGCTTTACACTAGGCCATTCGATAAACCAAATTTTTAAGCACATTTTCGATTGTTTGGGCTCCAATTTCATGAATGGCAACTTCGATTTCGTGTTTTAAAGCATCAATCGCCTCTGCATGGTTCGCATATCATTTGTCCTCAACGGGTCCCCACAAAACATAGTCCCACGGGCTTAAATCACATCTCCGAGGCCGCCAATTGATATCGGAATTTCGGCTGATTATTCGGTTTTCAAAAACGGTAGCCAAAGTTCGAGTGTAACTTTGGCAGTGTGACAAGTTGCACCGTTCTGTTGAAACCAAATGTCGTCCATGTCATCCTCTTCATTTTCTGGAAACAAAAACTCGCTGAGCATGTCACGGTAACGCTCGCCATTTACTGTAACCGCGGCTCCTCGCTCATTTTCGAAAAAAAAATGGCCCGATGATGCCGCCAGACCAAAAACCGCACCAAACAATGACTCGTTGTGGATGCATTTGCTTCTTCTCTACAATAACGTGTGGATTTTCTGAGCCCCAAATCCGACAATTTTGCTTATTGACGTAGCCACCGATGTGAAAATCAGAAAAGAAGAAGAAGACTCACCCTTTTGGAAATAGGTTTTCAATATTTCCCAATTTTGTTCAAGCGTATAGCGTCCCATTTCGTAAATGTCGTCCCCGTAAGTAAATTATGAACACATTTGACATGTCATTTGTGTTACCATTCTCAAAAAAATAGGTGGTTCAAAAAGCAAACGCTATATGGCCCACCCTGTAGAGCTCAGTTCTCGCCGTGAAAAGAACGCATAACATGGCGGCAACATTTTGTCATACCAATTTAAAATGCACCTTTGATTTATAAAGGGTTTTTCAATAATGGCGGGTAGATGTGCAGAATGTCAATCGTGGCGTTTGCTGTGTGGCACGTAGCGTCGTCCTGCTGGAACTACATGTCGTCTAGGTCCATATGGTTCAATATGGGCCATAATAAATTGGTTATCATCGTTGTGTAGCGCTCGCTGTTGACGGTGACCGCCTCACCAACGTCGTTTTCAAAAAAGTACGGACCAATGACGCCGCCGGCCCAAAATCCACACCAAACGGTAACTTTTTGAGGATGCATTATCACCTGGTGAGCCTCGTGTGGATTGGTGTCATCCCATATACGGCAATTTTGTTTGTTAACACAGTCATTCACCCAAACATGCGCCTCGTCACTAAAGATGATTTTTCGCCCAAAACTGGGGTTCTCCTCCAAACGATTCGAAGCCCAGTCAGCGAACAAACGGCGTTGTCTATGGTCATAAACTTTGAGCTCCTGGGTCAGTTGGATCTTGTACGGGTGTAGGCCCAAATTCCGACGCAAAATTCGCCAAGTTGAAGTCTGCGAAAGGCCAAGTTCTTGTGCACGGCGAGGAATCGACTGCCTCGGGTTCTGCTGTACACTTTCACGGACCGCGGCAATGTTCTCTGCTGATCTTGCGTTCCTTAAACGTACGGGTGTTGGCTGATTGTTTACTGACCCGGTCGTCTCAAATTTGGCCCCCAAACGTTGAAGAGTCGACTTTGAAGGGCCACCACGTCTACCGAAAAATGGGCACAATACGCACAACGTTTGCGTTAATTAACACTCATTTTGATAATAAAGTTTTATCATTTGAACGTGTTGTTCAATCGTGTAACTTGCCATGATGATTTGGCATAAACAACTGAATAATAAACAAAAGATTTGACAAATGTCACCAAAATAAAAAATCGACCCGCGCCAATTGAAAAACCCTTTAGTATAGTGAAAACTGACAGTTCGTTTGCGAGCGAACTGCATGAGCTCGAATACTCTGAAGGCATGGAGTTTTTAAGTGAAACGTATTTGCAAAGAGTATAAGTAAATCTTCTTTATATTTTTTTGTGTGAATAAATATGTGTATCAATTTAGTTAAAACAAGTTTCCTACCAAAATTTGCAATTACTTCTGAGGAGATGCTTATAAGTTCGAAGTTTCTTCTCATCAATGCTAGCAATATTTCACGGCAAGCCAAATACATGTTGCTGGTGAAATTTCATGTGAAAGTAGAACTTTCAGAAAAAATTTTTGTTAAAATGCTTCAGCCAATTATTGAAAATTTATACCTAAAATTTCTCGCTTAAAAGTAGTTAGTGGGCTAAATTTTCTAAAATTATATTTCTTGGAAAATTTCGCTATTAAAAATTTCTCTCAAAAAAACTTTTTAACTTAACATATATAAATACATAAAATTGAGAAACCGTATAAAACAATGGTATAAAAACAATGCACAGGGAAACTCTTATTTAACTTTTCAAAAACATGGATATTCAGAGTTACCGGGAAAGTCGACCTACATACTAATATATCCTAGTTTTTAAACTAATGTGCAGAATAGTTTCCGTACAAAATATTTTTCCATAATGATATGAAATATATAGTATATATATAATTGCCGCGTACACCCTTTTTTGGGTGTTTGGCCGAGCTCCTCCTCCAATTTGTGGTGTGCGTCTTGACGTTGATCCGGAAATGGAGGCCCTACAGTTTCAAGCCGACTCCGAACGGCAGATATTTTTATGAGGAGCTTTTTCATGGCAGAAATACACTCGGAGGTTTGCCATTGCCTGCCGAGGGGCGACCGCTATTAGAAAAAAACGACGTTCTCTCTCTGAATTCCGAATGGTAGTCACGCACCAACCCATTCGGTTACGGCGGCCTGCCTATGAAATAGGAACTACTTATAATAAAAAATCACAATTTTAAAATTTTATCAAGCAGCTGATTTTAACTACCATTGCTTGGTTCAAATTTTTTTTATGAGTTTTATTCATTCGCATACCCTTTAACGGAAATCAGAAAAAAAGTTAAACCTTTGAACTAACAGTCAAAAAAACAATAAAAAAGGATTTTTTAAAATTATTTTTTATTTTCTCGAACACGGATGGGTTTTGGACATTATGTTATATATTCAAATTCAACAACAATTACCTAAACAATAATGCCCTATGTTATCTAAGACGATTCTGGTAAACCTGTACGAGTATTTGTAAAAAGACGAGAAATCGTAAAATCAAAAACAGAGGAAATATTTAAATATTTAATATTTATTGAAGCAGCCGACAGAAGCCGGCTCACACTAACTAATGCTGTTTATCTTTTACTTAATATTTACCCGTGCCGCCAACGTTCTTAATACTGCCACTGATCTCACATGAGAATGCACTTTTTCGTAAATTTGGTATTCAATGTTTACCAATCGATATTATTTAATCTTCTGTTTTAATTGCCCAAATATCCAAAAAGTGAGTGACATTATATGCTTTATTTAAAAAAAAATTAGTTTTAATATATTATTTTATAAAAACTTAGGAAACTCCCCAAATTTTAAGAAAAATGCTTGTTTTAGACTATAATGACTTGTTTTGGATAATAAAGTTAAAGTTAAAGTCGTTTACATATTAATTAGTTATTCTGTTCATAGGAAGGTCTTTCTCAACTGCAAAAGAAACACTGCAATATACGTTTCAAAAACGAACCCCATTCACGGGTCTTTACAAAGTAAATATTTTGATAAATCTATTATTGACTGTCGCATGCCATTTGTAGGAGTTCTGATCGGCTAACGAACTTTCCGGTAAAGGGATATCAAAGAGCGAAGTAAAAAGCGCTTAAGTCCTGTAGAGTTTAGCTTTTTTCAAGCCAAGATCAAGCAGGCGAATGCGCGAGGAATGAGTCTTAGACAGTAGAGGCCAATCGGCTTTCCTGTTTTAATTTTTTTTATTTGAAGAGAAGGCTACAGCAGCAATTGACAGCAGGCGGACTGTTTTTTGCACTGGCAGAATATCGCAACACTCGATGAACGATAAAAACGGAACTACTGAGGCACCCAAAGAGTTAACATGCTGCCAATTTTGCCGAACTCAATTGTTCTTTGACAAGTTTAGTTTAGGTTAGACTGCTTGCTTTTGATAAAAGTAAACTCGGTGGCAAACAGAGATTACGATTAATGCTTTTAGCGAAATAAGAAGTTTAAGTATATAAGGAAATTAAAATACAGTCCACGACGAATTATAGCACATCAACATTTTGACCATTTTCGAATATTTTTCTCCATATAATAAATGCACAACATTTTTTTGTATATGGGAAACTCCGTGAAATAAAAAAATTATAAAATGCCAAACGAAAAAAAGACGAGAAAAAGTTGTTTCTAATAGCGGACACACCTTGGCAGACAAAGGTAAACTTCCGAGTGCCATAAAAAATATCTGCCGTTCGGAGTCGGCCTAAAACTGTAGATCCATCCATTTGTGGAACAACAATAAAACGCACGCCACAAATAGGAGGAGGAGCTCGGACAAATACCCAAAACACGTGTGAGAGTCAATTCTATATCCCTTAACGAATCCCAAAATGACGGGATTGTTAATTTAGTGATAAGTAGGTTTGTACTTCGATCTTAGTGCACGATATACAGAATGCAGAGGACCGTTAACCGGCTTTCAGCGATTTTGAAAGAATCAACTAAATGCCTGACATAACCGGGGTCATCACAGGGGTTGGCTTACGAAAAAACTAAGGCTGTGTTAATGGTATACGCCCATGTTGATTCGTTGCCGTCTTAATAACGACTGATTGGACGAGTGCGTGAATACGTGCGAAATGAGTGGGTATAATTTTGCTGCCTAGTCTCCGGTGACGTGACTGCCGAAGTTACTCTCGCAATTTTGCTTCGGATAGCCAAACATGGTAAACTATCATCCGTGATCTTAGGATATTTTGTGCTTGAAGAGACTTCGAAATTACATTAAAATACTCCCGAAATCCCTAGCTCAAGAATCATATCTATGATTGGCATTTTGTATAAACAACTTTTCTATCTTCTTTGCCATAAAATAAACAGTTTGTGCAATTATCATACTTATTTATGCAGGTATGTATGTACGAATGTTGGTATGTCCTTTGAGCGGTGTTTATTTTCCCACAAAAAAAACTTGAGAGGATGACATTTTCCCAGGTATTAGAATATTTACATAATGAAGTAGAAATCGAACCATCAGAAACAATTATGGCGACTTGGACTGGACGATTCATTGACTCAATAAACACTTGGACTTGGCAACAGAAAGTGAAAAAGATGAAGTAACAGCGGTAAACCTAAGTAGATGTTGCCAAAGTTCAATTACAAATTAAATCAAAAGTCTTAACGATACGAAAAGTGGTAAGGACGTGGAAGAGGAAGAGCTTCTACCTGACAAGCGCGCTCCGACACATATACCAAAAAATATGCAACGATGCACTCAAAAACACAAATAGAAATAGGAATGCATTCATGTGCATACGATTTGCAACTTTGTTAGCAAACAGCAACAACTATGCCTTGTCACAGCGTCTACTACTACCGCCACTTATAACTTGCCACAAGAAACTGGGGGAAATCTGAAGCCCAGCTGTGCTAGACAACGCATCCACTGAGAACGCTAGCGCGTCGTGCGCCTCCAACTGATCAGTCAAATGATCAGCAAAAATTCTGTACAATTGCGGCGTGCAACGTGCCACATGCATTATGCAACCGCAAAAGAAACAAGAAAACCTAAAAATTAGTTTTAAGTGGTGAGTGGTGAGTTGGTGCAACAGGTAAGGAGTATATGCGGCAACAACAATTATTAATCGTGAAGCCACCACAGCTGTCAAGCCATTTACACTGCCACACGATGACATTGCGAAATGTGTTGCAACTGTACAAGCGAAAATTGTTAGCAGCAACAAGCATAGCAAGGTGCGAGCAACAACAATATTGGCAGCAACAAGGCGCTGTTGTTACCTAAGGTCCCAGCGTTGACATAGAAAAAATTTGCCACATTGGTGCACAGCCAGATGTGGTAGTGAAAAAGCAAGAGCTTGAACATGCAACATACACAAGCAGCAATAACAATAACAATGAGTATGTACTTAAAAAATCTATTCAACAATCGACTATTTGGCAATGTATGTATGTATGCACGTAAACATGTAGCTGGCTGGCTTTCCGCGGTGTGTTGCCGCAGTTGATGATGATGATGATGAATGTGATTAACGCAAAGAATAACAGCGTTTTGTTGTTGTTCTGTGATTGTTATACTCACTACTGAATGCTCATTGCTCGCTACTCACTGCCACATGTTGCATGCCACTCGAAAGCTTAAGCATCAGAAGCAATTCGTTGCCACACTATGTAGCGAGTTGAATGCGAATTGGAGTGATCGCGCGGTAATCGATCGATCACGTCAAGTGCAACAACCTAACTGGCTTGTGGCACGTTTATACGTATTGTACAGGCATATGTGCGTACACTGTGGCTGTTCATTGTCGACTTGACGTGTTAACGTGTTGTGAATTAGGCGTAAATATCGACGAGTGCGGCTGCACGTCTTTGATGTTTGCAATCGCATGAATTTCTCCTTAGGCAGACACTTGAAAGGTTGTGTGCTTCAATGATGATCGTACCACAACTACGCGAGCAATTATTAGTGAAGGAACGTTGTTGTCAAACAGATGATCTGATAGTAGAAAGGACAGGCAGGCGAAGAAGATAGTGAACTACGGATTATTCTGGCTGTCAAGAAAACTTCGGAGTGTTGAAAACAACGGAATTAGCAAAACTGGGAAAATTCCTCAGAATGTATGGATCATATATATAAACTAAGACTCTTGGGATTATGTACCTACTTATGGAGCATTCTCAAATGCAGCTCTGAGGTTGATATTGGTTCACATTGTAAATACTTAAATTGTATAAGCTTCCAGTTTGGCAAGTTTCATTTTCTGATAGAACATAATTCAGTTGGCCGGCTGTTCTCGAAAAAAGGGGTCACTGCGGCTGGTAGGGTAATAAGCTGCCCATCTGCAGTCAAAACGACTTTGCAACCATTCATGTATTCACTCCTAACTCTAGCTGAAGTAACTCGAAACTTTAAAAGAGCAAACCGCACGTGTTCAAAATCCCCTCACACTTTTGACGTGACAACGTCTTATAATTCGATTTAACAGGCTGCACGCACGAAAAAATGTGTCGTTACCTTGCTCACATGTCGTTACCTTGCTCATTAGTGTTACCTTGCTCATATGTCGTTACCTTGCTCATTGACGTTACCTTGCTCATTGCATTGAATGAACTGCAAGCGAAAGCGCGGAACGAACGACAAAGCAAACAAAGCAAACGAACGGCAACGTTCGACATCTTGCTCTCTCCTACTTAAGTGAGCGTATATATGTATGTATATGCGCATATGTACATATATAAATTCACGTATTTGTATTTGCATATGCCTTCTTATTGATTATTATTAATTTGATTTACTTGAAGAATTTAAAATAAAACCAAGTTTGTTAATAATACCTGTTGTTTTAATGTTATCATTATTTTTTGGCGTGATAACGTCTTATAATTCGATTTAACAGGCTGCACGCACCAAAAAATGCGTCGTTATCTTGCTCATGCGTCGTTACCTTGCTTGAACAGCATGTTATGTTATGTTATGTTATGTTATGTTATGTTATGTTATGTTATGTTATGTTATGTTATGTTATGTTATGTTATGTTATGTTATGTTATGTTATGTTATGTTATGTTATGTTATGTTATGTGATGTTATGTTATGTTATGTTATGTTATGTTATGTTATGTTATGTTATGTTATGTTATGTTATGTTATGTTATGTTATGTTATGTTATGTTATGTTATGTTATGTTATGTTATGTTATGTTATGTTATGTTATGTTATGTTATGTTATGTTATGTTATGTTATGTTATGTTATGTTATGTTATGTTATGTTATGTTATGTTATGTTATGTGATGTGATGTGATGTTATGTGATGTTATGTTATGTTATGTTATGTTATGTTATGTTATGTAATGTTATGTTATGTTATGTTATGTTATGTTATGTTATGTTATGTTATGTTATGTTATGTTATGTTATGTTATGTTATGTTATGTTATGTTATGTTATGTTATGTTATGTTATGTTATGTTATGTTATGTTATGTTATGTTATGTTATGTTATGTTATGTTATGTTATGTTATGTTATGTTATGTTATGTTATGTTATGTTATGTTATGTTATGTTATGTTAATCTTAACTCATTCTCTATATCCATACAAAATATCTATCAAACAAATAAAATTAAAATTTTCTTTTGAAAAATGCAACCATTCAATCAGTATTTTCTTATGACGTTATCACGTTAAACTATCGTCAGTAAACCGACTTTACAGACAACCTCTTTTTTTTGTACTTAAAATCACTTGAAGGGTGTCCTGGTCAGCTAAGGTAAGTTAGGTATTTCTTAAAAAATCTCACACGCATGCTTCCAAAATAAGGGTTGAGTTCTTAAAGGATATGGTTACTTAGGAATTAGGAATTAAAAGCTAAACTAAATTAAAATACAACTGAAATAAAACTAAAAAAAAAAGTTAAAAAATAATTACTAAGGAAAACAAACTTATTTCAAAAACTATTACAAAGGGGACAAGTGCGAACTTTTTTTTTTATTATCTCTTCTGAATGTTGACCGTTACGTTAGATACACTCATGGAATCTGCCCTCCAAACTCCGTGCCACTAACCTTGCGAACGATGTTTTCTTTTAGTGCTGGGATGGCCACTGGGCTTCTTTCATAGACTTTACTTTTAAAGTGAGAGTACATGAGGATCGCCCAGGATATGTCACGGAAACGGTGTATCAGTTTGTTAAGTAAGAAATTACGCAGTATCTCTGGCTGTGTGCCGCGGCGCCATCTTGCTGAAACCATGTTTGGGTACTGAAGGACGGATGTTCACTATTCATGGAAAATAATCGTTCAGCATGCACTGATAAGAGACACCGACCACAAAACTTACTTGCCCTCGACGATTTTCCGAAAAATATGGTCTAGAGGACTGTGAAAAGGCTATTGATATTTTCATAGTTGATTGTGTTCTTTAGGTGACAAATAACGACAATATTGCTTATTTACACTTCCATTGAAATAAAAATGGGCTTCACCACTCCAAAAGATTTGCGTTTTGAAGGGGTGAACTAAAAGATCTTTCCAGTCTTGCCCACCACTCTTGTTCTCGATGTTCGGCTGAAACCCAGCCATGGGCTATTTATATATAATATATAATTGGCTCGCACACCCTTCTTGGGTGTTTGGCCGAGCTCCTCCTCCTATTTGTGGTGTGCGTCTTGATGTTGTTCCACAAATGGAGGGATCTACAGTTTGAAGCGGACTCCGAACAGCAGATATTCTTATGAGGAGCTTTTTCATGGCAGAAATACACTCGGAGGTTTGCCATATCCTGCCGAGGGGCGACCGCTATTAGAAAAATGTTTTTCTTAATTTTGGTGTTTCACCGAGATTCGAACCTAAGTTCTCTCTGTGAATTCCGAATGGTAGCCACGCACCAATCCATTCAGCTACGGCGACCGCATTGGGCTATTTACCAACCCTATTGCCCGAAACCTTCGTAGTCATGAACGAATCAAGTATTTACTTCGGCATAACGTAAACGCCGAAATCAGTTGCACACGAATCTCTGGAATAAATAACCCGCTCGACTAACGAAGCTAACGCAGTCCGTCTCTGTTCACATGCTTAGAAGGAAACTTTAAATTTAAATTTGGGTCTGCCTACGGAACCCTGTAGTAAGCAACCAATCGAACTAAGAATAATTAGAATATGATAAAGTGTTCTGGTATTTCGATGGCCAGTTCTGAACTGCCATGCTGGTAATATAACCGTGCGGCAAAGATTATAATTGACCAAAATTTTCATGCGTAAATCTGACTGTCGCACTTTGTATTACAACATTTTGTTGACAAAGTTTTGACTAGTTTTAAGTTTTTTTTTTCTACAACAAGTATCAAACTTTGTTAAAAAAATTTAACATTCATCCTATTTCCGTAAAATTCTCATACTTTTTGTCCAGAATTTCGGGAAGTTTATTTAGTTTTATAGCTTAAATAAGCCCAGTATAATGAAGTGCAAGTTTGAAACTTTCGTTGATTTTTCATAATGTTTTCCTTTGCGGTGTTACCCATTCTCTCCATACATTTTGACGAAAAATTCATAAATTTCTAAACTAAAGGGTGATTTTTTAGCTATTATCTTTTTAAACAGTTGGTTTAAACAGCTGACGCACGTTTCGTGTTTTGTTTCACTGTCAAGCATCTTCAGTTTGGTCCATAATTTAACCATGAATCGTCTTACAAACGAACAACACTTGCAAATCATTGAACTTTATTATAAAAATGCGTGTTCTGTTAAGAAAGTTTAAGTTGGTCTGAAGGTCTTCTTTTTTATCGAAAAATTGTGTTCAGCGACGAAGCTCATTTTTGGATCAGTGGGTACGTAAATAAGCAGAACGATTTTGGAGTAAAGATCAGCCAGAAGAATTGCGAGAGCTACCAATGTATCCAGAAAAGGTCACAGTTTAGTGTGGTTTATGGGCTGGAGGTATCATTGGACCGTACTTCTTCAAAGATGCTGCGAATCGTAACGTAACTGTGAATGGCGAGCGCTACCGTGAAATGATATCCAACTTTTTTTGCCCAAAATGCGATGAGCTTGACTTGCATGACATGTGGCAGGACGGTGCCACATGCCACACAGCACGCGTAACAATGGACTTGTTGAGAGGCGAGTTCGGTGAACATTTTATTTCACGTTCGGGGCCTGTCAATTGGCCACCCAGATCGTGTGATATAACGCCTTTAGATTATATTTTGTGGAGCTATGTTAAAGCTCATGTCTATTCAGACAAGCCTGCTTCAATTAACGCATTGGAAGACAACATTAAAGCATTTATATGTGAGATACCGGCCGAAACATTGGAAAGAATATGCCAAAATTTGACTAAGCAGATGGACCATTTGAAGCGCAGTCGCGGTCAACATTTGCATCTAATAATCTTCAAACAGTAAATTATATGGGCTGTGCTATCGATTTAAATAAAAGTTTCATTCAGCTTTCTGAATTTTACGTGTGGTTTTTTTGAAAACTTTCCTATAGCTCTTAAAAAGTCATCCTTTAGTAAGTTGTTAAAAAACGAATCATATTTTAAAATAAAAATAACTGAATTTAAAGAATAAATAAATAATTAGTAAAGACTTGAAAATCTGCGTTGCTTTTATAATCTTTTTGTTATCGTTATGATAAATATTTGAATCAAAATATACATTACGAACATTCGCATAATATCAAGTGATCAACACTAGCTGCTAAATCTATTAAGTTTCTAAAATTTGACTTTTATTGATATATCAACAGTTTGATCCCAAAATTTAGGCGGACAAACCTTACGATACTTTCCAGTGCCTAATTTTCACTTTTTTATCTATTGTTGCACGCTTTTTAATAAATAGGAAATTTTAGGAAAAGTAAAATTATGTACGTGCGTGTACGTACTATAACTACCTGCATACCTATATATGGTAAGCACTTACACTTACACTGCAATCATCAGATACGCTAGGCTCTAAACCAAGTGACTCCCACACTATCTGCAGATATGCATACGAGTAAAAGCATATACGAGCTCCTGGCAATAAGCAGTCAAAAAAATATTGCGTTTATAATCATATGCAACGCATGCAACCAATAAGCTCCGCAAACAGGTTGCACGTACAGCAGATTCGACGTATTCGTTTGCATTTATTGCGAAACTTGTCAGACGATCGCAAAGCACATCAATCACACCAACCGCAACGGTGGACAAATTACCAGTGTACGGGAAAAACGGACTGGCATTTGAGTGGAGCAACGAGCGCTTGGAATACGAAAGCGAAATTATTCGTGCGTGTGTGCCTGTGACGATGAATGTGGTGCAAGCGAACGAGTGTAATCGTAATCAAATGGTATGCGTTGAATATGCGCATGCGCAGACCAATAAGCGGCTAACAAGTCGTGTTAGATATTAACGATTATGTGTAGCGTATCAACCTCTTGTGGCATGGTATGTGGTGCACATACCAAAAATAACGTTTGCTGGTGCGACTAGCTAAGCGACAATCTTGTGGGTGGGATTTGTGCGTTGGTCATAATTCAAATGTGGTGGAGTGAATAATGCATTTTTCCGTTTTTTTATATTTTCTCTGCTAAAACAAATTCATTAAGTGCTGAAAAACTGTATTCATACAAACTGTTTACTCTTTGTGAATATCATGAAAGATTTCAATAAAAAAAATTGTAGCGCCATTGCTCTGTTTCGGTATCAGTGAAGAAATATTTTGTTTTTAATAATTTCCATATACAAAAGTAGCTAAAGGCAGATATTGTATTTCGTTCATTTAATTAATACGTCAAACTGAATTCAGTCGAAAATCGCCAGTACCTGGAAACCAGCACAAAAATCACAACACAGTTACATCAGCGCCAAGCCACCAACACCATCATCATCGTCCAATCGCCAACAGTGATCGTCTTCAAAAAATCCTCTACAAAAGTCAATAATCCAATAACAGCCTCATCACGGCCGTCAACACTTTCATCAACGCCACTGCGAGTTGGATCATCGAAAATACCGCTGTAACGGCTGTGACTCACTTTACTTGATCTTCAGCGCTATACGATCGTTTAGGCTTTGTTAAAAATATAACGACGTTAGCGATTCAGACAAGACCGCCGACCAGCCGCTTAACTAACCAACCAACCGTTTGTCAATTAAAGCTGACCAAGCGCTCGACCTCCGTCATAGTTCCCGAAATGTTGCTCATTTGCAACTCTGGTAATTTGTAGGCGTTCACTTTATACATTTCCTTTTCCTTCACGCTCTGTTAAATCTGTACTATAGATTCTCCGTCATCGCCACCTTTTATTTTATTACTCTTCTCTTTTTTTGTTTTCGGCCTACGATTTCATCCGTTTTCTTTTGTTGTAGCTGCGGTTTTGCGTATCTGGGTCATAATTTAATTCTTCCTGTGGTTATTTCTTAAATATTTTTACGATCGTCTTCGTGGGAGTTCATTTGTTGTTATGAAATGTTGATATACCTACGTATTTACATACACATATAGAAGCAAAATGACGATTATAATTAATTATAACATATTTTTTACTCAAAAAATGCTGGTTAATTACCGGAAATATTTGGCAAGGACTGCGAATTACGAATATTTATTATGCATTCAATTCGCTAGAGTAGTTCAATAAATGGCAAAAAACCGAAATAAAGAATAGTCTGTTAAAGCAAAAAAAGAAAACTAAAAGCACTTTTCAAGAAATTTCCTTTAACCTTATACCTTTTTCCAAATTTTCTGGTGCTCTTTGCTATCATTTGCTTCATTGTTGACCTCTGTCAGACAACAAAAATCAATTACTCCCGAGCCATGTCTGGAAACAAAAAATAGTCAGATTGGTTCGTATCTGGAGAATATGCTGAACAAGGGGGTAATTTATAGCCTATTTCATGCTATTTTGCCCTTCCGACTGCAGTCGGTGGAATATTAAATTCTTCCTTGCCGAACACGATCGATTTAACTTTAAATCGGCGTCGAATCGATCCCACGCCTATATATGATATGTGCCGCTATCGCTTTATTCTTTTCAAGATAGTCGAACTGAAAGATTCCGCGCACGTCGAAAATCTCGAAGATCCCTATAGCATATTTGGCAGACTTGCTTCAAGATGATCGAATTGCAGGATGGAGGCTGGTTCCATATGTAGAAGTCCACGCACGTGGGAAAAGTAACTGATCGCCATTCACTTGGGAGTGGCCAGCTCGATTCTACATACGGTTCAAGCAGCCCACAACTTCCGGGATTACCCCAAGCATTCTCTGGATAGCTTCTTAACACCTGTTCGGGAGTGAGCCAACATGAGAAGGCGAAGCATCCCAGCTGGTTGTGTGCTGGGTTCGGGACCCGCCACTTAACAATCCCCCCAATGAAAACATGTACAAATCCTCGGATTATGATTTCCTTTACTGATGACGGCATGTGTAAACGGATTAAGGACTACGATTTGAGGGCATGCACCTGAAATATACGGTCCTTTAATACGGAAGGTACATCTACCCGGATGCTTGATGTCCCCGTAAGAGTAAAGGCTGACTTCACTACCATTCATAGAACCTAGCGACGTTTACTACAGCTGCCATGTAAAGGAGCGCAACTTCGGTGTCGGATGTTGTGGGAGAGAGACTTTATCGCCAAATACTGTCGTTCACTCCGGTGGACGAGCGTCTGACAATAATCCGCATCAAAGCGCGATTTTTTAACATCTCACTACTTTGCGCCCACGCCTTTCACGAAAGAGAAGGACGATGTGACCAAAAGTCCTTCTATGAGCGATTGGAACGTTCATATGAGCACCACTCCACGCCACGACACAAAAATCGTGCTTAGTCTCTTCAACACGAGAATGGGCAAGAAGGAAATTTTTGGTCTCCACAGTCGGAAAATTCAGCCAGCACAACGAAACATCCGGTAACGGACAGAGGCTGATCGACTTCGCCGGGTCCCGAAACATGGTAGTCTGCAGCACCAGATTCCAGCATAAGTAAATATACCAAGCGACCTAGCTGCCCCCTGATCGAAAAACGCGAAACCAGATCGATCATGCTGTGATAGATGGAAGACACGCTTCTACTGTTTCAGATGTACGTACGATATGAGGACCCAATATCGACTCGGATCATCTATCTCCTTGCAGCCAAACTGCGCACACTCCTCTATGCAGCAAAAAACGTACATCTACCTACACAAAGAATGTTCAACTTCGAAAAGCTGCAATCACAACAGACCGCCGCTGAAGAAGAAATCGGATTCCGGCAAGCCCGAAAAAAAAGTTGGGACGACGAGGAATGTCATGCTGCCGCAGAAAGAAAGGATGCCGCCTATAAAGCCACGGTGCGATCGGGCGCAACGCGAGCCATGTGGGATCGCTACCGAGAGATGAAAAAGGAAGAGAGACGTATTATCCGAAAGAAGAAACGAGAGGCCGAAATTCGTAAGTGCGAAGAGCTTGAGATGCTGACCAATAGGAACAACGCCCGAAAATTCTACCAGAAAGTTCGGCGGCTTACAGAAGGTTTTAATACCGGGGCGTTTTCCTGTAAGAACAAAGACGGCGATCTGGTGACTGACATTCAGAGCATTCTTAAATTATGGAGGGAATACTTCTCGAACCTGTTAAACAGTGATAGCTGCGCATGTCACAGAGAAAGTGGAGTTCCCGATACCCCAATCGTTGACGAAGGAATTGTCGTTCCGCTACCCGACCATAATGAGGTGAGAATAGTGATAACGCGGCTAAAGAACAATAAAGCCGCGGGCGCCGACGGACTGCCGGCTGAGCTATTCAAGCATGGCGGTGAGGAGCTGGTAAGGTGCATGCATCAGCTTCTATGCAAAATATGGTCGGATGAAGGCATGCCTGCCGATTGGAATTTAAGTGTGCTCTGGCGGATCAATAAGAAGGGCGTTTCTGCAACCTGTGTCAATCACCGAGGGATTAGTCTTCTAAATATCGCCTATAAGGTTCTAGCGAGCGTATTGTGTGAAAGACTGAAGCCCTACCATCAACGAACTGATTGGACCTTATCAGTGTGCCTTTAGACCTGGAAAGTCTACCATCGACCAAATATTTACAATACGCCAAATCTTGGAAAAGACCCACGAAAGGAGATTTCAAGCTGCATTTGACAGTACGGAAAGGAGTTACTTGTATCAACACCAGCAGCGCCGTCAGAATTGGGAAGGACCTCTCCGAGCCGTTTGATACCAAACGAGGTTTCAAACAGAGTGATTCGTGAGACTTCTTTATCCTGATGTTGGAAAAGATTGTACGAGCCGCAGAACTTAATCGCTCAGGCCCAATATGTTATAAGAGCGTACAATCGTTGGCGTATTACCATCAACGGCCTTAACAACCGAGCTGTTAGTTTTTCCTTTCCCAAACTGGATAAAGAGGCAAAGCGAATGGGTCTGGTGGTGAACGAGGACAAAACGAAGTACCTCCTGTCATCAAACAAACAGTCGGCGCACTCGCATGTCGGCATCCACGTCACTGTTGACAGTTATGATTTCGTGGTTGTAAAGACTTCGTTTATTTAGGAACCAGCATTAACGCCGATAACAATGTCAGCCTTGAAATCCAACGTAGAATCAGTAAAGTCCTCTCTCGACGAACAAAACTAACACTCGACAAGGCCAAAGTATGGTGCAGAAGCTTGGACGATGAACCCATCCGATGAAGCGACACTTGGAGTGTTGAGAGAATGATTCTGCGCAAGATTTTTGGCCATTCCATGAAACCACATAATTAAGTTAGTTTTTTATATTCATTAGTTTGAAAGTTAGAAAATTAATTATTATACATCTCCGTACGGGAGATTTTGTGTGAGGACTAACGAATGTGAGTGCATGAATATTGGGTTCGCTGCCCACTTTTCGATCATGAGAAATTTTTCACCAAAAGGGGTTGCCTCTTTGGCAGCCGATGGCAATCCTTCGAGTGCAGAGGAAATTTAAATTTCCAATCGACTTTTTCAAAGAACTCTTTAGTACCCCTTTCATGTGGCGTGTGAGCAAGAAATGAGTTGAATGACTCAAATATTGTATTCAAAAGCATTTCAAAGCAACACATTTCTGCAATCATGGCAGAGTAGGTAAGTGTGTAGTTATTATAAAATTATATGTCTTAAAGGATTCTTGCGTGTCATTCTAAATGTTAAATACCTTTTTAACGGCAATTATATTTATTCCTATTTTTTGCTAAACTGTCGGGTTAATAAACTGACTCAGGTTAAGTAAAAGAAGAGAAAAACATATTTAGATTAAATGCAGACAAAAGCGATAACCAAAAAATAAATTTAAAAGATATGAATATTCTGTGTCGGTAGCAAAATTATGATTGCAGCCTTTTATCTTTTATGTACAAATTATTTCTTTATTGAATATTCGTGTGCTGCGAGACCGGAAATGTATACGAGCAAAATCAGCATAAATCGACAAGCGTAAAATATGCGATGGACTGACAATCAGCGAAAAAAATTATAAAACAAAAAGCGCAACAGTGAAATATACAACAAAAAACAGCAACTTACGAATAATGGGAAAACGTTTAAAGTGCAATGAGTTGACTGCAATGTGGTAAATCAATAAGTGCGGCAAAAAAGCAAACAGAAATTAATGTTTGAAGTGAGTTAGTATGCGATAGGGGCGGTATAGATTTATCAATGTTTTCCAAAAAAAACATTTTAAGACTTTTTCGAAAATTCAAGATCTACCATTTATTTAAAATCCAGATTAAAAAAAAAAAAACGAAAATTGTAAATATTAAAAAAGCATTCAGATTATTCAAAAATTCCTAAATTGAAATATTCCAGATATTCAATTTTGTTTTAAAACTCGAATAAAAGATAAATGAATAAGAAAATTTAAAATTAAGATTTTCAAAAAATGTTTAAAATTCACCCTTTCCAAAAAGCTTTCAAAACTCAACTTTTGAAAAATAAATGTTGAAAATGAAAACGTATACACAAATTGAATCATCGATGGATGCCAAAAAAACCTTAAACTTGATCAATTTCATTTCATACTCATTCTTATATTTGCCACGCTTTATTTTATTGTTGCTTCCACGGCATTTTTTCCGATGTTCATTTATTATCTTTGCAACCTCAAGCTCTATGATTTTCGTTTTGTTTGTTTTTATATATAGTTGATGTTATTATTACTATTATGGATCTTTTGTTTGTAATTTTGCTTTTGCGAATTCTTCTCTGTTTTGTTTTTCCTCTTTTCTCCATTTGTTTATTATATGCATTATGCCTGTCTGTCTGGGATTTTTATAGTAAGGTCGTGAGACACAAAAGTCACTGCCAACAACAATAGCAAACAACCAAACAAACACAACAGCAACAACCTTCAGCACATCGTGTGTGTGTATGTGGCCTGCCGAGTGAATTTGCTTCGCTGCTTTGTATCGCCCGCCATTCATTCATTCAGCGGACCATTTACTGTTTCATTTGTTGATCGCCGATTGCAGTTTTATGAGTCAATTTACTATAGTAAATGTTAAAGCTTATTTTGCTGTTGGTATTATTATTGTTTATTAAATTGTATTTAATTTGATGGCTGAGTTTTATGACGAGAAGAAAATGTGAAACAGTCAATAACAATGGAGATAGAAAAGCAATGGGGTGTAAAGAGTGGCGTTTTGTATTAAATTTTAAGAAAATAATTGAAAGTAAATTAGCTGCATTATCACACAGTAGAATATGGATAATGGATAGAACTCGAAAAATGGATGATCGATAGATGAAAGACAACAGATTAAAGATAATAGGTAATTGATGATAAATAATAGATAATAAATAATAGATAATAAATAATAAATAACTAATAGTATATAACAGATAATTTTCCACTTCATTTATTTTCGTTATTTAAGTATATGATTAGAAGAACCTTCCAAACCAGATACAAATATGTTATTTACTTAAAACTAATTCTTACATGCTAGAACAACGCATTGCTCGAATGGAAAATAAATCTCGACATAATAAAATTTAGGTCGAGTAGTCTCATTACACTGCGTTACAAAAACGACCTTTTTTTCTGTCCTATGAACCAAATATACTTTTTCGGAAAGGGGAGAAAAAATAAAAATAAACGTGTATCGGATCTGTAACTTTGGATCAATTTTTAACCCTTTTTCCGTGATCCAATCGCGCTGAATTTCTGCAGGCAGACTCGTGGAAATGTTTTTATTATGTATTAAATTAAAAAAAAAAATTGTATCAATTCTCAGATTTTCTTGAATTTTTTTTTCTAAAAAAAAATTTTTTTTCTAAATTTTCGGCATAACTTAAAGGGACTCCAAATTAATTTAACCTATTAAATATCCTTTAATTTATTGTTTCATACAACACATCATCTGACAGTTGCGCTACTAGGAGACGTATACTTTGACAATTGTTTTAAGTTCTGATGCGCGAAAACGTCTTTCTGTATATTTCATCTTACGTAAAATGCAGTGCCCGACTCGAAATAACTTTTGTTACGTTTGTGGCTTATTCGCACCAAGTAAAAATTTTAAAAATATTACGAAAACAGTGATAAATTCGCTTCAGAAAATATTCAAGACTGCTTATGTTCCTTACTTGTGGTATACTCCCATCTCAAATCATTTTGCCATCACTACACATTAAGCTCGGTGTCGTATCAAATTTTGTTAAAAAACTGGATCGTGAGGGCGAAGCGATTGCAAGTTTGCGCAATATTTTTCCGACTAACGAAAAACTGAGCGGCGCAAAGATTCATGCAGGTATTTTTTTACGACGGCTTTTAGTAACTTTATTTTTTTAATGATGTGTATAATTGAAGGTGTTTTCAGTGGTCCGCAGATAAAAAAAATAGTTGCAAGTTATGAATTTTCATCAAAATTGAATGCTATCGAACAACGTGCATCGAAAGGCACAGTTGCCGTTATTGAGCAGTTTTTTGACAACAAACGAGCTGACAATTATAAAAATATTGTTGCAGAAATGATTTCGGCATATGGCGAAATGGGCATATTAATGTCGCTAAAGATCCATTTCCTTCACAATCATTTAGATTGTTTCCCTGGTGATCTAGGAGCTTGTAGCGATGAACATGGCGAAAGGTTCCATCAGGACATTGCGGCTATTGAAAAGCTCTTTAAAGGACAAGACATTACGCATATGGTTGGCGAATACTGTTGGTCTATTTGTCGCGATACTGACACAAACGCTTACAAACGCAAAAATAAAAGGCCTAAGTTTCTTTAAAAGCATTACAATTTTTAATGTAACAATTTTTAATTTTAATATAATAAAATTAATAAAAATTCGGGGTTTTATATCTCTATTGTAATGCGGAGGAAATACCTTTCTTTGATACCCACATCGGCATATATCATGCAATTTTTTTTTAATTTCGAACAGGTGGCAATCCTGTGAAACATTGTCAGTGGCAACACCTAGGTGAAAAGTCTAGAAATATGATACACTATCTGTGTGCCCAATTTCATTCAAATCCGTTAAGCTAATCCTGAGATCGTGTGGCTATACAGATATGCATACAAGAATTGCCCGTTTAAAGTTATATCATACAAAAAAAATTGTGACGTGTACATAAAAATCTCCGATACACGTGCATTTTTATTTTTTATCCCCTTTCCGAAAAAGTATATTTGGTTCATAGGACAGAATGTGTGTAACGCGGTGTTAAGAGCCCTCATAATGGGACCAAAGCTATATTAGTTTTATTTGACTGTTTGACGTTAAAAATGTTCAGTTTTGTAAGAAACATTGAAGCCAATTTGTTCAAGAGCTTCGGGACAATCAACAGACCCACAAGTAACGTGAAAACCCAAAATCAACAACTCTATTGGCAAGGCACCGAGCATTGTGTGGGTAGTGGATCAAATAAATGAAGAGGTTGCGGAGGGAATCAAATAAAATTTTGTTGTTACCTTTGAGTTATCTTTGAATGAGAGGATCCAATAACATTGAGACATTTTTGAAAAGACGACATGAAAACATTTCTTTATATTAACAATTTTCTTTATAACATGCAATCATAAAAGACAAAGAAAGTGGGCTCAATGCACCATCTACGGTTTTGCAATATCAGAAGAACGCCTCAGACTTTTAACGGTACTACACGCGCCTTTTTGTGACCTCATGGGCCGGCGACATCATTGGGCCGTATTTTTTCCAAAATGAGGCCGGTCAGGCAGTTACTGTGTATAGTGCTCGCTATCGTGAGATGATAACGAACTTTTTATGGCCCGAATTGGAAGATATGGATGTGGACGATATGTGGTTTCAACAGGACGGTGCCACTTGTCACACAGCTAACGAAACAATGGCTATTTTGCGCGAAAAATTTAATGGCCGAATAATCTCACGTCGCGGCGATGTCAATTGGCCGCCAAGATCATGTGATTTGACACCGTTGGACTTCTTTCTTTGTAGTTATTTGAAAGAAAAAGTGTGTGTCGATAAGCCAGCAACAATTCTAGAGCTAAAGGATGAGATAATTTGGCACATTAACGGCATAGAACCTCAATTATGCCTCAGCGTCATTGAAAATTCGGACCATCGGATGGAGGTGTGCCGCCGAGGCCGCGGCGGCCATTTGGCCAATATTTTGTTTCATACGTAATTGAGCCATACCAGTATTAATAAAGAGAAATGATAATAATTTCCTAAAAAAATTGTATTTTATTCAAAATCAACACCGGCCCTTGAAACTTAACCATTTATAAGGGGTATATCGTAAGACACAAAACACACGAAAAAACACACCTTCCAATACCTTACCACTGTTTTTATTTTACTTATACTTATTCAATCTGGACCTAGAGTCTCCCATGTTTTGGGCTATAGCACTTATATCGGGTACTTTTTTAAGAGCTCGAGAACTTAAAATGATAATACAAAGAAGAAAATTGTTGGAGCGAATTTTTTGAACCCTGCGGTGTTCACTGATAACTGGGTGATCGGTACTCATGCGGAGAAGCTTGGAATTCCGTACAACCCCTATTTTAGAAGCTGTGGGGATCCTACAGAGAAAGAGACTGTTGAACATTTTATCTGCAAATGTCCGGCTCTGGCGACTAGGTGCTTGAGATTCCTTAGCGTGCCCTTTGGGGATGACTTGAAGAAATTCTCCAGCCTAGATCCTTTTTCTATCTTCCACTACATCAACAGCACTGGATGGCTGTAGAAGGTTTTCTCTTCCCAACAAATTTTTTTTGCACAGGTAATGGTCCACATTATGGTATAAAAACGGCACGTAAGTGCTACTGGAAGTATGCCTGGGGCACTCTTGCCAGTTTACCTACCAACCTACGTGTAACCAATTAAACTACGGTTCCAATACTAACGTATCCAGGCTCCCACAAAATGAAACTATGTTATAAGTTTATACAAATGACATTTTTTATTTGTTTAAAAATAAAAAGAAAAAATAATTTTGATTTATAAAAAAAAGGAAATTTCGATATATTTCTATCTTTTAGACACAACTGGAACTTCCTTCTTTCAGAGATTAGCCAAAAGGATTTTATGTAGAATCGACCCAAAACATTGTGAAAACTTCGATGATTACGTTGGTAAGTGGCCTAGCTAGGAAGCCAAAGTCTACGCCAGCTCCGTTGCTAGTTTGGCCTTTTAATTTTTGTGCACATTAAAGAACAGGTAATTTTCTTCTACATTCATTTTTATTTAAAAGTAGGCTCATTGGGTTCTTTTAGATGTGTCAATTCGTAGGATAATAATATTAATTAGGAGCAGCAAGCAGTTTCTATCTATATAGCGGCCAACGAAAATTAGGATACAAGAGGTGATTTCGATCGTTTTTCCGATATCCGTTTCATTATCCATAAGAAAGTTTTTTCTCGCAGAGTACGGCTGGACCTTGCATATGCGAGGGCCCGTTCCTAATTCATTTGGCAAGAGTTTTGACAAAAAGAGCCATCTTATAGGTTATAGCACCAATATCGCCCAGTTTGACTTTTCGTTATCCAACCATGATGCTGTCGCACTGCCAGAGAAATCATCATGGCGGCGTACAGCATGTCGACGAAGCTCTAACTTAATGCCGAATACTGGGGGCATGTAGAATAGAGTTAGAAGGATACTATTGTGCAAATTCCCAAAATTTAATTATCAAAGCTCATATTACTAAGATAATGCTTTCCTAAAGCAATGAAAAACATGGTATACAAGAGGGATTGAACCCCAAAGCCTCAATCGTAGATCCGAAAATGGAAAGCCAGCTTCCATTCCACCTCGAAATGGCATCTGCGCTTATCAAACTTTTAATCAGCAACAATAACAATGTGACACACAGGTTGCACATTATAGTGATGTAGTGTAGCTAGCATGCCAGCATATGCTCTCCACTGACAATCATTCGCTCAACTCAGCCTATTAAGCAGCAACAACATCAACTGTTCTACTTAATTTTCAGCGCACTTCTGCTTTGCGAGACAAATGTTTAGTCGCCACCCCGGTGTGATTTGCGTGGCGCAGTTTCCATTAAAGCACACATACACATATATGCATTTTAGGTGTGTGTAGTAGAAGGATTAATTTTAACATTTTTGCCGGCGCATTTTTGATTTGTTTACGCTGATTAAAGGCTAGCGATCTTGATAATGACATTTACTTATCGTACGTTGCTACAGCGAGGACTGATATTTAGAGGACAAGTGGCACACACACTATGTAGTCGTATGTGGCACATTGTTACTCGTAAGCTCACTTGTTGCCATAGCCGATCCAGTTCTCCATTCAGTTTGCTAACTTCTCCTCATCGCTTACCGCACTGCTGTTTTATGTTTGTTTCTTTACTCCTCTTTTGTGTTGCCAGTCAACGAGATCGTCTTCAGCTCACCCTCACGGTGCTTAATTTGAGTCAGTGTCACATGTCGCTATCACATCATTAAGTAGGTGCATATACTTACATATACTCTGATTATTCTTCTTTCTACCTGTCGCTGCACAGGGATCTTTAAACTTGTTCTTAATTATGCGAAGAATTGGAATTATTTCCTTAGTGGATTTGTTGAGATAAATTTGACTTTTCACCACTTCGTTTATCAGGTTACACAGGTGGAATTTTTTAAAGGCAATTCTTTTTAGTAAAGGGTGCACTGTGGGCTGGTTTCTCTTTAAATCTCAAGTTTTTTGGTTATTTTGTTTTGAAAGAAATAAAAAGTAAGATCAATATCATATTTCCACCGCACGGAACGAACCGCTTTCCTTTTGAAAAGCGTTTCGAAATATTCAAAACTGACTTCGAGGGTGTTACTTCCAGGAATGTCGGTCAGTATAATAGACGCCTTGTATTTGTAAACTTGTTCAGAAAGTACTAGAAATTAGCTTCTTGATTGAAAACATGAGCTTCTTCTTCTTGATTGCCGCTATAACCGCTTAAGTAATTTTGACCGAGTTTAACAAAGCGCACCAGTTTTTTCTTGCTCGTGCTAGCCCGCGTCAGGTGGACACACTAATTCAAGAAAAGTGCTTCTCGACCGGAATTTTCCAAGGCAAAGGAAGAGCAGGAACTAAATTCTGTTACAGCTGGAACGTTTCTATGCATTCGGACGACATGAAGTAACCAGCAAGCTAGTGTCATATTTTCAGGTTTGATTAGTTATTGCCACCAGTTTACATGGACCTGCGCAGAACTCATCTTCTCTACATTAACTGCAGGAGTGTAAAGAGAATTTTGTATAAACACTTAGGCTTAGTCCCTGATAAGGCTCTCCATAACTCAGAAGCTGAAGGTAAACGACCATTTAGAGCTGCAGCAATATCACTGCAGTTTTACTCAAAAATCATGATTTTCTGTTAGGCGACCTTTTATCTCCACAACATATGTTTCATGGTCATTGTAATAATTTTTATTACAGCGCCTTGAAGAATACGCGGAGGCGGAGGCGGTCATCTGACACTCGAATTTCCGCACACTAAGCTCGATAGGCTGTGGTGCCAGTTAATCTCTGCGGAACTACGAATTCGCACCATTGAACTTTCTTTCGACGTGTGTTGTTAAAGTTCGAAATTATGTCGACTAGATCTAGAAGGGTATAAGATGCTCAAAAACAATATTTTTCACCTTTTGCAGAAACAAGGGCTGATCATGTATTTTAGAAAGAATCGAGCAGTTAGCTACGCTTTTCGACATGTCGGCAAGTATGCAGTCAATGGTCAATATGTTGCTTCTGGATTTATGGAAAATTTAGCAATATGTCTAGAGAGCAAGAGTAAACCAAACAAAACAAGAAAAATAATTGGCGCGTACACTTCTGTTAGGTCGTTTCCTATTTGTGGTGTGCGTCTTGATGTCGTTCCACAAATAATGAAATGAGAGAATGGTTTTATGAGAAGTTCGTTTACGGCAGAAATATACTTGGAGGTTTGCCATTGCTTGCCGAAGGGCGACCGCTATCAGAAATTAACTGGTTCTATTATTTGATGTGCACGGAGATTCGAACCTACGTTCTCCTGAATGGTATTCACCCACCAACCCATTCGGCTCCTGCGGCAGTCGAACAAGAATAAACTATGTCTCTGTAATTTAAAGATCGTAATAACAACTGGTAGCGGCCGCTGTAGCCGAATGGGTTGATGGGTGACTACCATTCGGAATTCACAAAGAGAACGTAGGTTCGAATCTCGGTGAAGCACCAAAATTAAGAAAAACATTTTTCTAATAGCGGTCACCCCTCGGCAGACAATGGCAAACCTCTGATTGTATTTCTGCCATGAAAAAGCTCCTAATAAGAATATCTGCCGTTCGGAGTCGGCTTGAAACTGTAGGTCCCTCCATTTGTGGAACAACAAAAAGACGCACACCACAAATGGGAGGAGGAGCTCTTCCAAACACCCAAAAAGGGTGTACGCGCCAATTATATATATATATATATATAATAACAACTGGTGATAGAGGTAAAAAGATCTGGTGATAAGGTGGAATGGGTAAGATAAGGGAGCTGTTCTGCTTGTGACCCAGATCCCTGTTTCCCTTTACTAGGGTAGATGAAAATATTGCAGTTACAATAACACAATATCTGGCTGTCCGTTACTAGTTTCGGGTTGCTCTGAGCTTAGTGTTATTTAATTAAGACTTCCAATTGAAAGTGTTCCAACCAACTCTCCATATGAAGATCCTTGGAAAAGATTCCTGCACTTATTCCGCAGTTCATTTTAGAACTATTCGAGAAGATGCATGCTCCGGGGCGTTCAATAAATTGTATAAATAAAGCTTTTAGCGTAACAGATTGCTGGACAGATATAATTCAATGTGATGCATTTCCGGAGTCGAGGAAGTAGTATATGTAGAATGAATCCATATCCGTAGATCGTTCTTTTCTTAACACCATGGTACCCTAATGCAGCAGTTTTTTCGATAAAAGATCTACTGATGGCATGTAGCAGTTCACGTTCAAAGCCTTTTTTGGATTTGATATGATTGCCCGAGTGATCGCAACGCAGTCCAATCATTTCATCCTACTCAATTCGACACATATATTTGTATGTAGGTGTAACAATAAAAATTCGTATGAATATTGTTCAGTCGTACGAAACAGTCCAGTTAACATTTTATACACCCAGACCGTGAGTTTAGGACGTATACGCCACCACTTTTCGAGCGTTTCTATACAAGAATAGAGAATAAGACAAGTTTTCTTATACGATGGTCTTCGAAGTCCAAATGAATTTCGGTGACTATAAAATTTCTAAGTATTTTAAAGAGGGAGTGAGAGGGAAACTGATCATTTAAGGAAAGCAGCTTGAAATTGGAAGTTTTGCACCTCGTGGTATAAATAAGTAGAGTAAATCTTTACGGGATTTCTGACACTGAACTCAATGCATTTAGTGCCCTTTGGAGTACCCCGATTATCCCGTTAGGGTACAACCTAAATTCCATAACTAATACGTCTTTCTATTCGCAGTTTTTACATCAAAATTGCGCTCAGAAACCGAGATACTAACACGCCGAACTCTTCAGCAGAAAGTTAAATATTTTTAATAAGCATTAAAAGCATAGAGCTTTTACTAGGCTAAGCACACACACACTTCTTCTACCCCAGTGGGTGCGTTCCAGTGCATTAATAGTGTAAGCTTTCATTCAGGAGTGGGGCGGAGCATGAGTTTTGTTGAATGAGGCTATACTCTTTAGAGTCTAGTTGAACTTTTGTTGCCTCACTTTTGACCTCGGCACCTAGTGTCTTTGTTATTGCAAGTACAAGAAATTTCTACAATGAGCGCAACAAATGGGCACGTACGCATTGAAGAATATATGAACTGACAGGCAGGAAGACACAGAGCGCTCAAGTGTCAGTTTGAAACGCATTGCGTGGCGGAGGCTGTGAAGTTGCAGCCTGAATTTATTTCTTATGCAGTAAAGATAAATTTCTATAAGTACATACATATATATTCTTATATTAGGGTGCTTCATTTACCAAAAACAAAAAAAAAAATTTAATTCACGTGATCAATTTACTAGACTAACTTTAAAGTCCCTCCAAAAATCTCATTATTTTGATCCCGTAGATAAAATGTTAAAACGTTTTTATGTGCACCTTTTAAGTTTAAACTATTCTAGCAAGAGGTGATTTCTTGGAAAAAATATTAAAAAAAAATCGATTTCTTGAGTTATTTCTATGTGTGTAGCTCAAGTAATTCATAATATTTTCACAATCATTTTGGCAGAAGTCTTAGAATACAATAAACTTGCGGTGGAAACCCGCATTTTTTTGGTGAGGCACCCTAATACACATTTATGTGTGAATGAATGTATTCGCATATGTTTGTATATCTAATTTTTTTAACTTCTACTCAAATCCGCTGTGCGACCAGTTTGTGTTGCTTCATCATATCTCAAACGGCAATTTGAGGCCTTCAACTTGACTGGCAAAGCAACGAGAAAATTAACCACAAATGCACACGAGACTCACACAAGCACAACAATGACATGAAGTCAAAGGTGTGTACAAAAACGAAGCTCAAACAAAAAATTGCTAAAAATTACACTTCAACGCGGTAACTAGCCAATTTTTGTTTTTGGGCGCGCACATGCGCTGGCCAAAGGCTAGCACAGACAGATTCACTTGACTCTGCGGCAATGCAGCCCGTTGCAGCGCCCTTTGCTGGACATTGTCATTGTCGCTGCGTTGGTCAGAGGGTAGTCGCGTATTTGTGGAATTTTTGGACATAGTTGCCGCGCCTGGTCACCAACTACAACTCTGATGGCTGTTGAGCACACTTCCTAGCAGCATTGGCAACAATGGCAGCAGGTTAATGAAATGCGCGTCTTAACAATGTTTGCTTTATTTTATGACGTTGCAGTTTGTGCTTGTTGCCAATGTTTCTTGTTTAATTTTTTTGCTTTTATTAGCAATGTTATTTTGAGATTGTTTTTTTTTTTGTGCACTTTATTGCTGCTGTCTTTTTATGTTTCGATTTGTCTTTTTTATTCCTACAAATGCGTATCTTCATTTGCAATTTGTTGTTGGCGTTAGATAATTTTTACGATTCTTTGCTTAGGCCTGGTTTTATGATTTGCTTCTTACTTCTCACTTGCCATCTTCTACCTTCCTTGTTGTGGCTTTAGAATGCCTGGAGAGTGGAATTAGGAATTTCGTTCATTAGACAAATTATTTGCCTTCTCCCTCCTGATATCCTTATTCTCATAAAAAAACTACAGGGGGGGACAAATAAGGCCTACAAATGTTAAGCACTTAAGTTATTCTACGTCAAGTGATCCAAATCTTTTCGACATTGTCGTAAATTATTTTGAAAATTGGTTTATTTGTAGGCTTGAGTATAATACGGAGTAAACTGAACAAATTTTGAAAAGAAAATTTACAATAATAATTTTCAGATTTATTCAATGTTGAAAATTTTGGTAAAGCGTTTTTCAATGTGAAATATCCTCGGTCCTCTTTCACATTCTTATGTGTTGGTTTAGGATAAAATACGCTCGAAAACAAAGTTATTTTTTTAATTTTTTGGAATTGCGTTTGTAATTTTTTTCATTAAAGCTTAGACTTTACCCAGTAATCTTTGAAAATTTCATAAGGGGGTCCGTCCATAACTTTCCAACTTGTATTCAAATACGTACAGCGAGCTAATGAAAAATCCCGGGCATCTGCTTACTAATGCAAGTACCAACGCTTCGAATCAATTTGCAAACGGACGTAATACTTAAGCTAATTAATAGTCTCTGGTTTATCAACATCCACTCATCTGAATATCCCAAAAAAAGTCGACCGCGGTTGAGCCTTGTAAACAAGGTGACCAAAGGAACACCACACTTTTTTGAAATCGAACGTGCGCCGTAAAAAAAATTGTTGTTGGTGGTCTAGTGGTAGCGGTGCTTGAACGTTTTGAATTTTGTACAGGAGCATCTACAATCCAACTTTGAAGTTATCTGCAATGTTATGCTTGAAATGATCAATTGAGCTGAATGTCGACGAGTTGTGTCAGGCGAGGCATTTGCAACATTCTACCGCACAGCTTCCACGTTGGCTTCAGTGCAAACATTTCGACGAGCGCTTAGAAGTTTTGGGAGCTGATATTCAATTAGAAATAAATGCACTGCGTGATAACAAATGATCGTGGGCAAGTATAGAAAAGGTCACTAATGTTAACGGATGATGGGAATTGTATATATCCTTTATAAATTTTCTATAACCAGCAAAAATTATTATAACCACCAAAAAGAAAAGATCATTAATTCAAGTAAAAATTGTATTCCTGCTTAATATTGGTTGATCCTATTTGGCCACCCCTGTTGCTATCTTCTCCTTCTAACTTTGCTACTTTTTACTGTTTCGTTGCCTTTTTAACTATACCATGGCTTTACTGCTTTTTATTGACCTTTTCTGTTCTCTTACGGAAATTAGTTTTACGCCAAATTAAAAATTTTACGATCACAACTACTGCTGCTAGGGTAATTTACACTCCTACGATTACCATTACTTTGCCTCTCACACCTTTCTATTCGCTGCTTGTACTTAATCACTTACTATGGATTATATTACCCTACAATCAGTGAACGACAAGGAGGCATCACTGAGAGTATTGTTCAAAACCGACTGGAATATAAAAAACCTATAGTAAACCAATGTGTGTAGACGAGTCTGGGCTTTAGAAACACTGAATTTTATATAGCCTATACGCATTTTAATCTCAAGTAAAAATTGGTTGTTAGAAAAGAATTGCGTAAGGCAATAAGGAGTCCATAATTAAAAATCCTTTGCTTTGATAATCTTAATTTATTCTAAATTTCATGTCTCGACCACTTCAGTAGTTATTTTTCTGCTTGTTTATTTTATGGAAATTTTTTTTTCTGCGTAATTTATACATTTATAATCTGAATATGGACGAGTCTGATCATAATATGACCTATCGAAAAATTTCGACTACAGCGTACCTCTTTTTCCAAAACCATTTTTTTATGTAGCGGAAAATACCGCCTTGATCAAAAAGTTCCCGGAAGTTCAGAAAATTCAAAATGCAAGTTTTCTGAAACTCTATTTTCGATATAGCCATCGGGACAGTCTTCCCTTTTTCCATTACGTTCTTTCGGCTGTTAAAACACTTTACCCAATCAGGTAAATTCGAAGGCTGTGCGATAGTATTCATTTCATTCGTGGTCAACCATTCGCGGATAATGATGGCACTTGTGTGACTGTGTAAATGTCTCATAACGCCCATATAATACTTCTTATTAACAGTCTGACTTTCTGGCGAAAATTCTTGGTGTATAATACCGTTGTAATCGATAAAAACCGTGAGAACCGCTTTGTTTTTTAACTGAAAACGAAGTGGTTTTTTCGTATTAGTTCATTCAGAAGTCTCCACTCACTCGTCTGATGTGTGGATTGAGTGACGTACTCATCGTACACCAGTAATGATGAGTTTGATAAATGTTGGGTCGGATTCAGCCTTAGAAATCATGTCTTTTTATGACCTGAACGGATCCATAAGCAATGTTCAAATTCACTGTCTAAGCTCTTTTTAAAGGTCAATTTGCGGTTATTGATCAACTCTTCTTTCACTTTTTTGATGTTTTCATGAGTTTTCAATGTCAGCCTGCCACTACGTTAGCCATCCTTGATGGACTCATGATCTCTTCTGAAACGTCCACGCCTCTCGCAAACGGCTATTTTCTTTAGAATATCATTACCGAAACTGTTTCCCAACATTTCTAAGGTTTCCACACCATTGAAAACTTGTATACAAGCTTATTGTTGCAAATTTAAACCCATTTTTAAAACTGCAAAAAATCAAAAACACGTTCAGAGGTAGATTTATTCAAGAAGGCGTAACTTTTACAAATGTCAAGCGATATAATTTTGGTAGGAATGTTAATCACATATGTGGCAACCTAACAAAATAACAGAACTGGCTGTTGTTCTGGTTTTAACCAAAACAGCCTATAAATACGAGTTCTATAAATATCTCGATCTCAGCACCACCTAGCGCCTATACCGGTTTTTCCAATAGGATCATATATAGGGCTTAGATTCTGCCTGTTATGAGGTGTGCCGCGAGTTGTAGTCAATTGCTACTATTCTGGTCCACGAAATTGTTCAAAGAGGTAGAGATTCCTGAACCAAAATAGTTAAGTCACGGTCTGCAAAATGCTATGGCAGTGACAAAGAAGGAGCTCCACGGTGTCTTTAGTATTAGCTTCGTTTCATGCTGTTGATGTTCACTTTGGACCAGTCATAGTTTTGTCGGCATGAAATAACGTGAGGGCAGTGTTCACTTAGTACTTCAAATAGTAGGCTAAAATCGTAAGTATACCTAAAACAATGGAGCTGTAATCCTTGTTTACTAAAATACACGATTTTTTCGCGTCCTTTTATCACAAGACATCCACGTATCTTAATAAATATTTTTGTACTGAAACCTCGAGCTTCAGACAACTCATTCGATTAGGAAATATTTCTTCGTGTAGGATTAATTTTTCCGTCGTTCAGACCAAAATTACATTCTTGCTCAACCTGAGTCACTAAATATGATTTTGTTGTCGTAGCAAGCGGAGCGCTCTTAAATGAGTTCCGAAGAAGCGGTTTTTGTCGCGTCGTCATTCACTTCGAGAGATGAGCGATATGTCTCTATCTCTTTCTGCCATAACCGAAGACTTTAGGTCTTTACCGCATTTTTGTCGAGATTTAGTATAACTGCGCAACTGTAGCTGCATATAGCCAGAAGCTTCACTATGTCTCATTGCTGTTTAAAATAAAGGTTTTCGTTTATGGCTGCGCTCTTATATGTACAACATACTAAAATTTGTGTGGTTCCAATAACAGGACCCTTTTGGAAAGCCGGCGTTATTAAGAAATGAGTAAGAAGCATCTATAGATTGATGAGGAGATTTGTTTAGACATTGAATACATTCACGAGTAATAAAAAAAACAGCGAGTAGTTTATATAGACCCAATCGCCAGTGTTTCCAACAACTTCTTGCCACGGCCGACCAGAAATTACCAAAGCGCACCTGTAGATATACTCGTAAATAATTCAAGAGAACGTTCCAAAAAATCATTAATCATTGAAACATTGTGTCATTGTTGGTTTGGTGGCGACAACATCCAGCACAACATTGCAACATGTATGTATGCATGATATACTAGCCAAAGAGCAAATGACACAAACAACAACAAAAAACAAAATCCAAGCTAATTCACGTTTCAACAAAATATTTCCTTTACTTTTAGCGACAATTGGCATGGTTTCTGGCTGCCTGACTGCATGGCCTGTTGACTGCTGAGCTACCTGTCTCTTCGACTCACTGGCCGGTAGTTGAAATGTTAGGCAGCTGACTTGTTCAGAAGATTTTTTTGTGTGTTTCTTCTTGGCTGTCGGCTCGTTGGTGTAAACGATCTTGTGAAAAGCGCCACTCCTAAAATAGGCGACAAGTGGTAAGCAGCAAAGCGCCAAACAAAGCAACAATTGGTGTGCGCCACACAAAGGCAAGGCAGCAGCTAACCAAGTGATAGCAAAGCAAAGGCACAGTGACAACGATAATACAAAAAGAACAGCAACAGCAACATCTATATAATCCCCATCATCATAAATGCAACACCATGTAGAAATTGAAAAGAAAAGCAGCGGCAACACTACCGTAACGTGATGTTGCAATAAAAGAAGAAATGATCGCGAAAATAAGCAACAGCAAACATTGCAAAAGCCGCCACAACAAAAACGCAGCAACAATAATTATAAAAGTTAGCAGTCAAAGTATTTGCCGCGTCAGTTTGGCGAGTTGGCTGCACAACCGGCGCATAACAAGTGGGCGCTGCTGCTCATTCTTCGGTTGTCGCTGTTAGTATCAGTTAATTTTATTGCCGTTGGTTACTGTTGCTACTTCCACTGGAAGCTGCACATCTGCAACTTGCCCTAAGTACGACATTCCAATGTGTGCGCATGCGTGGAATTTATGTGACCTTTAAACGATGGAAAAAAATTATGAAAATAAAACGAACGTAAGCACTTCCCTTTTAAAAACCAGGATATTCATTAGAAGAAAATTTTCCGAGTACTTTTTAATTAATTAATTCATTGCAATATTTGAGTAACTGAAAATGGGCAAAAACCAAAAAACATATTGTTTTTCAACACAGTCAATACTCTCTTCTAATGTTTCTAAGTTGTTCGAAGCCCTCCAAATACTTGGTACGTATTTCAGAGCACCTTAATCAATACTTTTATTTCATAGATAACCTCTTTCTTCCACACAAATCTCTTACTACTGAGCCTGCTCTTCCTATTTCCAAACAGGAAACAGTCGAAGGAGGCTATCTCTGGAGCATACGCTGGACACTGAAGCTTTGTAACTTAATGAATGCAATTTTGCCATTCCCGCTACGGCTGGTGCGTTTTGCTAATTTTTTTTTTAATATTTTTCGTAGTCAAATATGGTCTTTTTTGATTGAGAATCGGTGTCAAATCAATCCAACAGATCTGTTTAATATACGACGTTTTACGCTTTTAAAAATAATTGATTTGAAGCTGAAATCATGGATCAATAGTTTACGACTGAATTATGCTTGGCGGTTATACCCTTTTGGGTGTTTGATCAATATTTTTCTGCTGTGGCGAACGTATTGATGTTGTTCCACAAATTTAGATACCTACAGTTTTAAGCCTACTTCGAACGGCAGATGGTTTTTTATGAGAAATACACTTGGAGACTTGCCATTACCTACCGAGAGGCTACTGCTTTTAGAAAAGACGTTTTCTATCATTTGACCGAAAATTCAGACCTGCACACTACCGAATAGTAGTCCCACATCACCCCTTTCGCCTATGGCGGCCGCCGTAATCGCAATTGGGAGATCAAAAAGTGATTTTAAAAGAAACAAGAGAAGGTTAAATTGCTTCCCCGTAATATTAAACATAAAATTTTTATCCCTAGAAAGCGGTCAGTCAACTTTGGCTTTTTATTTTTTTAGCGGGTTCTCTCGGGCCGGCATAGCTAGCTAAGTGATATCATTTGTATCTATCAAATTACCTCAGATCTTGCAGCTTTTTCTGTTGGCGGTGAATGGGAGTTCGGCCCCCTATGTCCTTGAAAAACAAAATGAATGAAAAAGGAATAACCAGATACACTTGCTGTTTCCGATTGAGCCCAGTTTTTTTAGGAAAAACATAAAATGAATAAAACTGTACGGGCGGTACGCAGATATGGTCATTGTTCACCGAATTACAATTCTTTGTAATGTCGTACGAATGGACATAAAAGATCGGGTTCTGAAAGTACGGAGGAAGAGAAAGGCCTCCATTGCTTTGGAAACACCAATGCTTGCACCACTTCAGAAAAAAGTAGGCAAATTTTACGTGGAAGTCTTTGGCACTGGTAAAAGTTCGTTATCGTGGAGCTGGATTAAATTACTAAGTATTCTAATAAAGATGAGATGTGTTTTAGGAAGAGGCGATTATTTATCGGCACAATAAAATGATTAGAACTTTTGAGATAAACAATGTAGATTTAGTCTCAAATACTAGCGAGTAATTTGCCGAAGCCATCTTGATGAAATATGTTCAAATGTTAACAGTGTTTTTAAAATTTTACTTTGTACTTACTTTTACTTACTTTTTTATATTGGTTGATTTAAGTGGTGATTTGTCCAAGTCCAACTAGCACTTCTGCACCATTTTGTTGCCACATCCTCGTTACCAACCTGTTTAACGGTTATTTACAGCATTACTATATCCAGTTTGTGCGGTTCAGGAACCTTATCAGGTTGTTGACATCTAAGCCAGACAGTTGCTCGACTCCAATTTATTGGCGTTGTCCCGGGAGCTGCTCATTAGGACCATCGTTTTTGGTAGAAGCGGCGTCATCGAGTTGCATGCCCGTGAGCTCAATCTCCGGATTTGCAGAGCGACGAATCTTCAGTAGCGCTTTCATCACGGCGTACCGAAGTTTGTTGGAAAAGCGGCTCGATGCTCTCCTCCGATGTTTGGAGAAGGAAGCCTCCGCTTTTATGAAGCTCCAGTCATCCATCAAAACATTACGGTTATAAGCTTGTAAGTATGGAATCAGCTGTTTGGTTTCGAACTCCATGTTCGGTATCCAGAAGCGTGCTCTCGGCCGTCGTGGGATCTCGCTGGCCGGGATTGGTATGAGCACCAAATCTTTCCATTCGTTCTAAATCTTGCCAACAACTGTTTACAGGAAATCAAGGGAGAGCTGATCATCGCATTTGATCACCCTGTATCTGCGGACCACCTCATTGAGTCAAATCCTGGCCCTTGATCCTCCGGCTTTACCATGACGTGATAAACGACAATACGACACAGATGTGTCTCGATTTAAGACCACTTCTCCAATGCAGGTTTACCGCGGTTCGGTTTGCAGGTGATGCAGTGCCATCTCATTAAATGTGCGCTTGACTGGTTTAGGCATTGAAGCGGTGGGAACCGACACTTTGGTCTTCTTCGAGGGTTTGTCGCTTTCGTCCTGTGAGCGATTGCGTTTTACGGCTTCTGTCTTCTGGGTGGCCTGGAACGCCAGGTACTCATCGACCACCTTTTGGCACATTCCCTTAGCGGCCGCGTCCTTTGGATGGGTTTTACCTTTGGCCTCATTTTTGCTCATTGCACCGAGAATAGGCAGAGCTCTGGTAAAGTTTATACCTGGACGCGTTTCCCCTTGGCATCAGCGGATGTGTATGGTTGATTTAAAGTTGATGGCGTGCTGTGGCCCACAGCCATTAACTATCTCTTAACAGGAGCCAAGAGTGAGTATAAAATGAGTATAAAGGGGAAATAAACGGTCCTTCATGGCAGCGCCCCAATTTTATACCCCGGTTGCCAAACCCACCCAATAGGCACGGGTCGTGTTACACCTTGGGTTGAGGGTGGTTTTTTTAACGAAGTTTACGGCTTCGTCCTGTGGTTCGCGAGAGATGTTCTTCTACCACCCATATCTGGGAGACGTTCCCCTATCCACCACCTGGAGACGCGCCACTATGGATAACAGGTTCCCCCAAGGGTTTGTATATTACTTAATTTAATAATAAATAAAACACAAATATAAAATCATATTACGTAAATAAAATATTCGCTTTTATGAGTAATTCAAAATTTCGGTCTTTCTAGTATTAATGGTTCGTCAAATCCATTCCAGTCAGAATATACTGTATATTGCCGTAGGACATCGACGTTATGTAATTGAAAGAATTTATTTTCGAAAATTACTCCACGGGATTTAATCTTACAAACGTTCTTTAAGACATTATTTGATAAGACGTGGGTTGTGGTTAAATGTTAAAAACTCGAGTATGCCATGAGAAAGCATTTGCTTAAGCTCTAAGAAATTAGCGTCTTCAGGCTCCATGAGGGGAGCTTGTTTATGTGTATAACATAACTCTGAAGATGAATAATATCCATGAGGTTTTTAATTGCCAAAAATGTTGGGTATGGGAATAAGTTTCCGCCCTCGTAAAAGAGTTGTCGCTGCTGATACTATTCTTGTGTTCGCTCTAGTAATATACTGATGATTTGAAGGTGTATATGTGAGGTCTCGATCGCAGTAGTTGACATTTGTTTGAAGCATAAAGATCCTTTTTTTTATCTGACGCCAAAAATGTGAACAGCGTGCTCAAGATAAGTTTTTTCACCTTAGTGTAGAACAATTTTGATTCATATCTATAGCTCTACATTCAAGAAAGAAATATTATTGAAGTGTAGATATTTTACACCAGCTTGATTATCAGAGTGGATAGTGATCGGTTGGGGCGCAGCAGACGAGAATTAAAAGAATTACTGAGAAGTGCTGTCACCAATTATTCATCAAATTTTAAAGAATTATCAAGCGAAGTAAAATAAATGCGTTTAATTTTTAATATCTAAATTCAATCAAATGTGTGTACTTTTATTTACATTTGTAAATCAATAAATATATTATATTTCCTTAAAATGTTTTTAATAGTTTTTTTTTACATACCTTTTAAAAACGTATTTAAAGCAGCTCACGAAAAATTTAAAATTTTCAAAAGTGGGTTGGTCTATCAAGGAGCTTGTTTTATCAGATTGGGTTGAGTGAGACAATAAAAACTACTTTTAAAAAGAGTACCTCTTTTGACCACTGAGGCCATTCAGATTTTTACAGTCCTATCATTACGTGTTTTTAAAGCATCACCATCTATGCACGAATCAAATCAGCCACTCGAGCGACACTGTCCATATCCCCTAATATAGCCTTCTGTATTTTGTATAATGAACTGTTATTCGCGTGTAAATGTTACTGGTCAGTGCGAAAAGTCATAAAAAACGCCCCGTTAGTAATATTTCCGTACTTATTCATTATTTATTTCTCTTTCAATTTCCTTTTAATTTCAATATAAATCTTCCGAAAAGTCTCCACTATAAAGTGCAGCTCCATAAAAGGAAAAGTGAATATTATTATCCAAAACTTAATCGGTGATGATTTTAATCAGCAACCCTTTTACCACAAAAAGCAGCTAAATCAATAGCCATGGGAACCAAAACCACAAAAAGTGCACTTTTGCGTGTGCGAACAAACATTAAACCCACCAAAAAGGGTGATTACAAAATATAACCTGTATTTCGACCCAAATATTACATATGCATAAATGCACGTATGTATGTATGTATTGGTGATTGCATCTAACGATCTAAAGGCGGCACAAAAACGCACTCTCCTTTTTATTTTTGCACAAGCGGCACACACTCAAATGATATGCATGTGTGTATGTATTTACTCGTTTATATGTATTCCACTTGGCACAGTTACCTTTGCTGCAGCATATGGCGGCAAAAAGGTTTGATTTATGGTAACGCAGCGTGGTACCAACAAATGATCCGAAAAAAAGCAGACCAAACGAAGAAACGACCTGTGCGTAGACAGTGGCGTTTCGCGCTGAAAACTCATAATTGAGTGTCACATGGAGTGTCGCGCATGCGCGCTAACACAAGCAAAAACAAAAAGATTCAGGCAAGTAACTGCAACGAAAATGCGGCAGCAATTGCTGTTGTTGAACAATATTGAATTACAAATGAATTTAGCTTAGCTATTGTCGTCATCATGGCCGTCGTGTGGCAAATACGCACCAAGCTGCGCGAGTGGCCACCACCGCAAAAAGCCATAAGTCATGACTCGCCGTCTTCGGCTTCGATCCATCTTTGTGGTTCGTTTCTGGGAAAAAAGCTAACCTATACTTGCAATAACTTCTTTCTACGCGTCATTTTAAACGACACAGACCCATTTTACGATGGCTAACAATGCGTTGCATGGTTGTAGACTCTATACAGCTCATTCACTTAGGGTTGCCTTGCTTGATCCGCCAGCGCATAAAAATGTCTCAATTACGTATATGGCACAAATACGCACCAAAGATTTAAGCGCGAAAAGGTATAGTGCCAGTAATCTGCGGATAAATGATGGGACAGCCCAAGCCCATGTGCGACTGCGTGGCTAACAATAGTACTCCAGCAGCCACATTGGCTAGGCAGGAAAATGGACGCCCTATGAGTCACCAAAAAAGAAAATGAGTAAAGAACGCTACCTCTAGACCAGTTATTTGCACGCGTGCAGATCAGGTAATTTTGTTTTTGCACAGAAAGTTAAGGCTTTCAATCTTTATTTGGCCAAGAATGAATATATTCGCACAAGTGTTTTTGAAAAGATGTACCATCTGCATCGAAACAATGTGGATATTCTGTCTCAGTAGACAGAGCTATCCATTGTGGCCATTTAGATAGCCAGCGAGCTAGCTACATCAGTCCCAACTTATAGTCTCAGTTCAGTCTAAGGCCTACTATCACACTTGACTATATGGTTTCAGTTTCAGTTTACTCATTTAGTGATTAGTACCACTGACGACGATCAGCTAGGCTCAAAGAATATGTGGACCATTAGGCAGTGACCAGTAATAAGCTTAATCTAAACGTGGGCTTCGCAGCCAATTTTTCGTGTGCTTTTTTGGGTAAATTCTCCTTAAGCCAGAGTTTAGAAGATAATAGTACATATATTTACTATTAGAGAAACTCATATTGAGCAGGGAAACTGTGTTCCGTTTCAAATACTCGTATATGTTTATAGTCGAACATCCATATCATACAAGTGGTGCATCTGGCATTCGATGCGATTGCTGTGCCAGCTGAGTTCGCCCAAAGTTGAGTGGTTTTATGTCAGTCTGGCCCTCAGCTTTGTAGTCCAAGTTCGTTAATTTGTAGGAACAATTGTTCAAAGAGAGTACAACTTGTTTCAATGATCTGAGTCACCTCAAAAAACGGAGCAAATAGTCCCTTTGGTTCGTAGAACAAGAAGCTATACCCGTAGTCACTTTTTAATGTTTTTCATCCAGGCCTTATTTCAAAAATGAAGAAAATAATCTTGTAGACACTCGATCAAAGACGACCTATTTTCATTGAGGTTCGAGCCAATGCATATGTTTATTTTTCTTATCCTACACCCAAATTTTATATGTCGGTCATTATACTGCGAAAATCGGTAAGAAGGAATGTGAGTGGTCTTATTCCGATCTTATAAGTTTAAGCATGGTTGCGAATGCTCATACTGATACGAGTATTCATATGGAAAGAACCAATCCTAATCATGTTAATCCCGAAATACTAAATCTCTCCAAGTCATTCCATAAAGGAATTTTGAGTCCAAGAAAAACCTTTGGAGGACTTAGACAGATTGTACGAGTGGATATCACACCTGCATACTCTTACGCTACTGTTCTGTAATATCATATATAAGTACACCTCAGTTTGATGATTCAGTTTGATTATCTCGATGATAAATGGGGTTTTAAGTAAATTTCCTTACCTCTGCACTACTCCTGAGATTATTCTCCCCTTAAAGAGCAGTAAATTTTGAGGTTAATTGGACTTATTTTGCTTAAGTTTCCTTTCGAGTTCTCCCACCACTTTATTGGTATGTCTGACTCAGAAACAACATTTTTCGAAATATTCGACTCGCGATATTCCGAGGATTTGTTCCAATGGAACAAATAGTATTGTAATGCGTACGAGACAAACAACGAGTGAAATTGCATTTTTTTAATATATATATTGATGATATAAAATTAGTATTTCGAGAATTAATCCAATATGCCTGCAATGCTGATTCAATAATTTTCTAGGCCCAATTGCTCAATATTTGGGAAGAAGGCACCAATCTTAATGGGGCTGGTGGGTTAGCAAGAAATGGCGGTGGTGGCAGAGCCGTAAAGCTCCTGTTGAAGTAATAAAAAAGAAGTTAAAAATTTCTTCATACAATTTGCATACCTTAAATCTGGTGACCTTGGGCGAAGGCGAGGTGTGGGCTTGTAATTTCTGTAATAAACGTAATTTCTGTTTTTAAAAAAATTGGCTATACGAGCGTTTAACGCAGGTACCTTGGCTTAGTCGCAATGAAATTTGCCGATGCGTATTGTCTGTAATTGTATTTTTAAATATATGTATATGTATTGTTGTGAGTGTTAAATATGCTGAACATTAATGGGGTACATCCTATCACAGAAACATACCTGGCGTTTTGAACAGGGAAGCGTATTGAGGGAAACTTGGCATTTCGTTCCTTTGTCAAAGTTTTCGTTTTGGCCTTTCTTGATTTTTTAGCGGCATTTTTGGATTTTCGGCTGCCAGTTTTAGCAAGTGTTCTGCGAGAAGTGAGTGCAATAGTTAAAAAAAGTGGCAAGTCAAATGATTGCAAAACGACCAGGATATGTCGACACGACTTACCTGGCTTTAGCGCCTTTATTGGCCTTGTAGGTACTAGAAAACGCAACAAATTTAGAATTCGTACTGAGCTAGCAAAATAGAGTTATATACTAAGCGGTAGGAGGCAAAAAAATTACCGGGTAAATGGACTTTTTGTAAGAGACTTTGTACGCTTAGCTGCCTGACGTGTGTAATAAACAAATCGCGGATGGTGACCAAGTATTTCATGTCCAATTGAAACCTCCGGTTCCGGCTCAGGTTCTGGTTCCTCTTCGGGTTCTGGCTCTGGTTCCGCTTCGTCGCCACCTCCTCCATCACCACCAGCTGCTTCCCCTTCACCTTCTCCACCACCCTCACCACTTTCTGAACCTCCGCCAGCGCCGCCTTCAGCTCCACCTCCTTCAGCAGCCGGTGGTGCAGGTGGCGCTGGAGCCGTATACATGGCAGACAATTGTATGGGAACGAAAGCGGGTAATGAGACGGTAAGTGGCACACCAGGCGGTGGAGGTTGAGCACCAGCTGGTGGTGCATTAGCCGGCGGCTCTGCTGGTTCAGGCTCAGGTGCAGGTTCTGGTGCAGGCTCTGGTTCAGGCTCTGGCTCCGGCTCCGGTTCTGGCTCTGGTTCTGGCTCCGGCTCGGGTTCTGGTTCCGGTTCCGGCTCTGGTTCTGGCGCAGGTGCTGGGGCTGGTTTTTCAACCTCTTTCCAGGCTTCGAGAAGAGCAAGTAATTCCTCTTTGGATATGCCAATGGTTCCCACAGGGCCAACTGGCCCTATGGCACCATAACCAACTGGTCCCCAGCCTCCATATAATGAACGTTGAGTACGCATAGCGGGATGCTGCAAAGGCAAGCCGTAGGGTGAACGCGGTTGTCGGTGTACAGGACTTTGTTGTTGCGGCTGCGGTTGCTGGTGCAATTGCTGTTGTGGCGCATAATGCAATGATTGCAAATGTGTTAGTTGCGGCGGTGTTTCAAACACAAACTGGGCTCTTAGTCCGTTCACCAGCAAGCATAGCAACGAGAATATGCCCTAAAACACAGTTATATTTGAATTACTTTCAAAGTTTTACTTCTCTAAAATTTTATAAACTCACAATTGATGATGATGGTAATTTCATTTGAACAAGACTTAGAAAACTTGAAAAGCGTAAACTATTTTTAATTGTGTGCTGAAATCCGTAGGATATTTCTAGTGAATCAAAATTTGTCAAATACTTGTATCCGTTTTTAATTAAACCTTAACTGATATGAATCACTGGAACGCGCGGCGCTGAATGTGCTCAAAACAAAGAGCTGATTTATTTTTATACCAACTCAGTTGAAGGAAAAATGCTACAACAAAATCAAAATCAATAATCCTATTGCGAACTACTGAGTTAATACGATTTTGAAGTATTTGGTGCAACTACAAATGCCAAAGTCGAAAGCCATTTAGTTGCTTCCTTATCCTAATACTAGGAAGCAATGTGCGTTGCTTACCAAGCTTGTATGGACATATCTGGTCGCTACACATTTGTTCGAATTTCAAAACTCAAAAATTTTCATTAGCTTAAATACCATAACGGTACATGGTGGATGTGCTTGTTTTTGCCTCATGTTGAGTACAAATATAACCTGACTATTGAATGAAATAGGCCAAAGGAGGTTTGCTGTTTAGTTGAAAAAGCTTGATTACAGGGAAGACAACTAAACAGAAATTATTTATGTCATGCTCTTGGACGATTTGACCAGCAAGCGCATGACCGGATTTTCTCATTTGTTAATATCTACTTATCTATGCCACACTTCGCTCAACCATATTGGAAAGAAATATTTGTCATGACTGTCGCAGTATGTGCATTTTATATATAATAAACGAGGTGGGGCCATTAAATAACGAGACTGAGGTAAAACTTTTTTTCATAATGGTTTTACACATATTCATTTTTTACTATCGTGTGCTTTTTAGCAGCTGAGAATGTCAAACTGTGTTGACATTTCGGTTCAGTAAGGTTTGACAAGTCACCATAAATCGTTTAATGCTGGAAAATACCTCCAAATTGTGAAAATGCACTTTGTTCGCGAAGTTCATAGAACACTGGCAGCATCATTGGCCTTATTCCTTTCGAAATGAGAAGGGAGCTGCCGTTAAGGTGAATGGCGAGCACTATGGAGCCATGTTGACTGAATTTTCGTTTCCAAAAATTAATCAGCTAAACATCGACGGCATTTTTTTCCAACGTTTAACAATAGATTTATTGAACGGATGAAATGGACCACGTAACTCATAGCTGCGGCGGACATATGCCGGATATCATATACAAAAAATGAATTCCATGAAACTATCTTCCAGAATATAAAAAAAATCATTCCAACAGTATTTCTGTTTTGTATTATCATTTTAAGTAGACTCGAATCTCGGTGAAACACAGAAATGAAGAAAAAAGTTTTTTCTAATAGCGGTCCTCCCTCCCGAGAGTATTTCTGCCATGAAAAAGCTCCTCATAAAAAATATCTGCCGTTCAGAGTTGGCTTGAAACTGTAGGTCCCACCATTTGTGGAACAACATCAAGACGCCACAAATAAGAGGAGGAGCTCGTCCAAACACCCAGAAAGGGTGTACGCGCCAATTATTTATAAATATTATCAGTTTAAGTACTCAAGCTCTTAAAAAACACCCGATATTATTGATTACTTCCTTTCCCTTATTACGCAGAGCTCAAAAATCAAAAAAATTACACAAATATTTTAAGTGGCCTAGTAGATATCGTAGATCGTTTTCTAGGAAAAAACCATTCGATTACTGCTAGTCCTTGTGGCGTGAAACTCTCGGCAATTTGTTGAAGGCGGAGAGATGAATCAAACATTTCTAATGAGTATTTAAGTATTTTAGTTATTCGTTTAATTTTTCAATGAAACGCAGAACTCTCATTGCTACTAAAAATTTCTCAAGGCCTTATTTAATTCTAAAAACTGATTCCTTATTTTTCTTAGAATAATCGTTTGTTACAGAAAATCGCTTTGCAATTTTCGCAAAAGCAATTACTGATTTAATATCAATCTTCTCAAAAATATATTCGAACTTAAAATTGTTAAAAACAAAAGGAGCTGATGCTGGTTTTGCTGGTAAAGTCAGACCTAATTGACTTTTATGAATTAGTTGATAACTTGAGTGGGTTGGGTTGACCATTAGGTCACACACAAAGTTAAGTTGCACCGTGTTATTATTATTATTATTAACATAGCTCACAACTGCTTCTCAATGTTCCATCTTTTAGATCATTATTCTGCATCGCTTAAAATATATCCTGAAAGGCAGCATGCGCAACTTCCATTCGGGAACACAATGCTGGTAGTCTTCTTTTGCCAGCTCCTCAGCATGCTACTTTCTTTTTCCTTTACTGTTTGGATGGACTCAAATATCGTAGCTTAGCACGGGAAACCCGCATTTGGCTCTAAACTTATTATCAGGCAATGCATGTGAGCCAGCGCATGACCTTGTTGAAGAACTTAGTACGAGCTTTCTACATTTGGGGTTGGGTTTTCTGTGCTATTACACGAGTTCAGCAGGAACATGATTCTAGTAATGCCCACCAATATGGATCTCAGTGAAGGTGCACATTCATCATCCTCATCCTTATTAGTACAGTTAATATTTTTCCGATGCAATAACAAATTCTTATCCGGACGAAGGCCATGGCTACGAGCATAGGAATTTTTTTTTACAAAAACGAGAAGTACTACATCGGAAAGAGAGGGTTGCACACTGAACAGCTAGTAGTTCCTGGCATTTGGTGTATGCGTATTTTGTCTACAGCAGCGTCAGTTTCATTACTTGATAGCCACCCTTCATATGCACATATGCATATATTCAATAATAGATATTAAAAACAGTCTGTAGGGTGAGTAACAATCCAATGGACAGGTGCAAACAGCAGCTGTATCAGTTCATGAAAAATGGTGATAACGCAACAAAACGGGTGTGTCTGCTGACTTCCGAGGGGCGAAATGGTGATGAGCTACATAACGTTTCAGCCAAGTTAGTGCTCTTATATTTAGTAAGATGCCCATTCATGGGTCTGAAGTGATGTCGTCGCTGCGAAATTGAAACCCGTAATCTCCGTTGGGTTTTAAATATTTATTATACAATATAAATATTCATAAAATACATTCATAAACGTTAAATCAATAAAAATAAGAAATGTCACCGCATATTTGTTTAGCTGCTACATAGTGAGCATACGGACAATCTTCATGCACGACGCATTCGACTTCACGCAAATGGTGGGCATAACTCTTTATTTGTTTACCAACCAAAACAACGAAAAATGGAGTGGGATGAATAAAGAAAACTATAAGCATATCAGGGGACTAAAATCACAAAAGGGGATCAAAATGAAGGAGATTTCTAAATCATTTACGTGAATGAGACTAAAATATAAGTTAAAGTTAGGTTTCGAAACTCATTTAGGCATGCGGTCAATTGTGTTGCGAGCTCTCAATTCCGTTTGTTTTATAAGTAACTTCCTCATGTGAGGAATCGTTGAAACATCTAAATATCTATTGAGTCCAAGGCCGCTAATCACAGCTCGCAATGTTTGAGTTTTTTGATTAACATTAATTTCGCAGCCTCAAATGGTTTCTGAAATGTTAAATTTTAATCGGTTACTGCGTGCATACTGCAATCTTTCTCATAAGAGCGTGTTCTTAAAAAGTTCCCCGTACCGAAAGCTAAAAAAATTTGATAATAGGTAGTGACGGGACCGCAATGGTGTGCTAATAGGCCTCTCGATCTATAACGATAAAATATATAAACCAGCGAAAGATTCAGCGCCTTATCCCGAAGTTCAGGCCACCTTCCCGCTCTCCTAACAATTGTCGGTTACTTTCGGAGAATCGCTAAACTAAGCAGCTGCTTTTTTGCTAGAGCGGACCATTGGCAGAGTGATAGTTCGACACTCTCCACCTCTTCTTCATCTCTGCAGCTGTAACAAAAGTTATTTAAGAGAAAACCCATTCGTTAAATCGATGAAAAAACAGTCAACTGATCCAAATTTGCCTCGTCTGCTTTTTGTAAGTTGTATGAAAATTCAGCCATCGTCGGGGAGTTGGCTGAGGCACGACAACTATTTAAAAGATTCCAGTCTCGGAAACCACTGTGAAAATGAGGTATCAAATTGTAAAAGAACTTTACTCTAACTGGCAGGTATAGAATGTTCAACCCACTAGAAACCCTCCGTGAAGTGTGGCATAAAACTTTAACTTCCACCATTTGAGAAATTTGTCGCAAAATCTAAAGATGGATGTATGCCCCAATTATAAATACAGGGTGCGTACGGTATTTGGGGACAACTTGAAAGTAAAACTAATTAGCTTTTACACTGTGCGACAATTTTGGGGTCATCAAAATCAAACCACACCGGACCTTTTTTTTTCTGAAAATATACCTATTCAATAGCAAAACCCTCGCTGTGTTTTTAAAAGTTAGCTCGATTTTTTTTTTTAATAGCGTTTTGAAGTTTTCTATTTTCATGAGATTTTGGAGTTTTACCTGTACGCTAAATTTGACTTATAAATCGACCTTTGTTTGATTTAATCGATTTATTTTGTCATAGCTTGATGCAGAAATTTCGTACATGTACAAATAAACTTATTTTGAGAAGAACCTATATCTCAATACGCAATTTTGAATACCAAAATTTCGAAAAATTCTATGTTTTTACCATTTTTTACTGTAATTATGAAAATAATTAAAATTTCTCACTATTTCTTCTAGCAAAAATGTTGCAAAATATACTAAAAAAGTCATTTATAAGATAAAAACATAAAACTGAACTTTAAGTTTGTTATTTTCTAAAAAAATAAATTTTTAACAAGACTTTTCTTCATAAAAATAATTTTTTTATACTCTGCTTTAAATTTTTTTTTAAATATCTAAAAATTCTGTAGGTAAAAATATTAAATAGATTAAGTAAAAAGAATATAGACTTGAATTCTTATAATTTTATTTTTTTTTTATTAAAATAAAGAATTTTTACGTACTAAAACCTTAGAGACGAGCTCTTTTCGACAATGATTGAATTTCAACATCATCATTATCAGAGTAATCAGATTCATCAGTAAAGAATTCCATGCCTGTCTCTTCATCTTCTACCTCATATTCTTTTTCCTCCTGGTTACTCCATTTTCCTTCATTTTCTTCCTGGTCGTATTGAAAAATATGTTTACTCCACCAACATATTTCGGCTAGTATGGCACCTGGAGCTCATTTTCCTCGGTATCTTGACTCAAATGGCATCGCAGTTTGATGGTAGCGCTCTCCTTGCTCATCTGATTCTGTCGACAATTGTTGCCTAAAATAGTCCAAATGTTGGTGAAGAAAGTGAATTTTTAGCGACATATGGACCCCAATTTTGGAAAAAGCATCTAGCATTCGTCGCACAGATTCTTTGTAATTTGGAGAACGATGTTTGCCTAAAAGTCCAACTATTATTTCTTTTAACGATCCCCTTTGATGGTTCGGGAACATACTCGGAATGTATATCAAATAATGATGGCTGTGTCATAACAGAAAAAGATTCACTTAAAGCATCAAAATTGGGACATTTTGGCACTGGAATATTTTCATTATGATCAAGCGGTAATTGTACACACTGGACTGAAACGTATTTTTTGTTTTTCGCTTTCTTTTTGTTCAACCCGATCACAGTATTTGCACAACTATAACAATTTTTTGGATCATGTTCTTCTGGATTGTGCCATAGCATTGGCATTCCAAAAGGCATTCTGCTTTGTTTTTTGTGCAACCAATTAACTAAACCAACATAACAAGCTCTACACACTATGTTTGGCGCCCAAGGTATATTCAAAATAACTTCACGATCAAAATAATGTCTGTATGCCACAGCAAAATCATCACTGATTGATCCATGCTTTTCACTCGCTGGTGTGAAACGTCCACAACAATAGCAGAAAACGTTAATATTTGCAGGACAATTGTACATTTTTTATTTTCTTAATTCATAAAAAATTCACGTAAATGAAATTAATAAATTTAAATATGTTAACAAAAACCGTATTGTTCACAAAATATTTAGCGCGTCAAATGTGTTTTAGGAGTTGTTATGCACGAACCTGATCTCGCAAGACTGCTGCGATCTTAGAACAGGTAAAATCGTTGGGAACAAATTTTGGAATTTCTAAAACAAACATTTCCTGATAAGACAGACTACAACCTTCTTTATACTTTTTATTTTGGAATGTGTGCTAGCCACTTTTCTATGTACTTAACAGGCTAAAAGTCTTGTGAGACCAATCTTGCTTTTCACTACTCACGATCACATTTTGTTACATCCAATATTCATTGGAAAACCGTATCTGGAAAAAATACTAGCAAAAATAGAAAAATCTGAAAATGTGTATAACGGGTGGTTACGTATAAAATTATTTTCATAATTACAGTAAAAAATGGTAAAAACATACAATTTTTCGAAATTTTGGTATTCAAAATTGCGTATTGAGATATAGGTTCTTCTCAAAATAAGTTTATTTGTACATGTACGAAATTTCTGCATCAAGCTATGACAAAATAAATCGATTAAATCAAACAAAGGTCGATTTATAAGTCAAATTTAGCGTACAGGTAAAACTCCAAAATCTCATGAAAATAGAAAACTTCAAAACGCAATAAAAAAAAAATCGAGCTAACTTTTAAAAACACAGCGAGGGTTTTGCTATTGAATAGGTATATTTTCAGAAAAAAAAGGTCCGGTGTGGTTTGACTATTGATGTCGCACTGTGTTATTTGTGTATTTTGTGTTATGAGGATGTTTTTTGATTTCATGCTCAACTACGCTCCATACGTAGTAATCCAGTTTATTAAGGTTTATCCAATATTTTGCCATAATCGTTTTGTGTGAAGGAGCAGAAAGATGTATGGGCTGCCAATGCGTACATTATCAATCCAGAGCTTCACCATTGTCTCTAGAGCCTTGATGAAGGAGAGTTCTATCGAAATACTTGAGTAAACAAGTATGGTGGTATGACATGTCCCTCATAACACCTCTGTAGGCTTGGAACATATGTAGTTTTTGCGGTTGGAATTTAGGTCTTGGTCAAAATTTGTTTTGTCGGAAAAAAACTATCACATCTCAAGCGCTTCTAGGTGTTTAATCGCTTTGATCCGATAACTCACTGTTTGCTCCGACAAAACCTGTCTCTTGCGCATAAAGTAGAATTCAAACCGAGATCTTCATGGCCACCTCGACGGATAAGACTCTCAAAAAAACACTACGATCCCTCGCAAGGGCACTCCGGACAGTGTCAGAACGTTCCTCGTGTTTTTTGCATTTGCAAAGTACAGCACAAATTTATATGAAACTCGAATTAAGCAGACGCCAACTTGAAGAAAGAAAACATTATGAATAGAGTTTAATAGTTAGATTAGTTCTCTGCCTTTCCAGCTAATTGTTGGCTGTAGGCTGAAGTTCAGTGAGAGTTCTTCAAGTAAATCCTACTGATATACTTATTACTTTGCTACCTTCCAACAAGTGTTCAGAGGAGAGCCCACTAGTTTGTTAAGATGAATTCAGTAAGACAAAAATCTTTTCTTACGGCTCTTAATCTTCAATACAAAGCCAGCAAGCTCTCTCAATATATAGTCAGCTGTGACCGTTAGGTAACCAATAAGCAGTTTAAATATCAGGATTTTCAAGACTTTTTGTCATTTATGCTGAAAGGGTACCAAATAGATTCGCTTGTATGTACCGCGCTCTGGATTTACCACATCAGTAATTATAAGTCTGGAACATTAGTATCTAAGGAAAGCTTTTGTCTGTAGATATGCTTAGTCCTACCATAAGTACTGTTACAAGTTACGTCCATTATAGACATGAAATCATAATAGCTTTTTTTAATGATAACTGCATTTAACCATGTAAATATAAAAAAAAATTTAATGTTCATTTGAAATGGTTCCCATTCGCTTCTACACAAGCCTTCAAACGATTAAGCAATTCGACAGGCCACATTCCCCAATTCCCCACCAAACCATTACCGAAGCTGGATGGCAACGCGGAATCCTTGGAACTACATTTTTTGCGGCTTTAGAAGTTTTACCATAAGTTTTGTTGTTTTGCTTATTAAGAACTTCTTCAACAGTGAACATTTTCTCATCTGTGAAAATAATATTTTTATGGCCGTGGACCGCATGGATATGGATGTGGTCGATACATTCATTTCCCTGGGCATGATTCTCTGCTTTCTAAGGGGATTTCTTGAATTCTTTCTCGATCGGCTCTATGGCTGCACTGGTTCGAGCCACGCGAATGCGATTTTCCTTAACCCCCTACTCCATTGTTCACAAGCAAATTTGCACGAAACTGAGTATAATTTATGAGTAGACAATGTATACGAAAACATTTGACAAGAAAGTTCTTAGAAAAAATATTTGGTGTAGTCAGAATTACACAAGACGAATGGCGCATACGATGGAATTACGAACTGGACGTAGTACGTTACATCAAAGCGCAACAAATACGATAGCTTGGCCATGTTATTAGATTGGACAGTTCAAGAACTCAAAAGAAAATTCTGGAAGCGAACGCTTACATAAGTAAAGCAAAAGGAAAATCAAGATCGAGGGGATAGACGAAGTGAAAGAAGACCTGGAAAAACTTAATGTAAAGAACTGGAGCATGGAGGTGTCCTGTTCAGAAGGGTCACAAGAAGCTGTAGCGCCAAACGATGATGAAAAGCAAAAATAACGGAACTTTTTCTGAATTTATTCTCGACGTATGCATTGTAAAATTTGTCACAGAATTTATGGCAGTATAGTGTTGTCGGATATTCGCAATTGCGTTCAGAAGAGAAACGATTATGTCAGAAGCGGGCGTCGAACCCAGGACACAATACCGGTAAGGGAAACACCTTCATCAACTAAAATGTCTTTCGAATTTTTATTCTCCGAGACTGGCATTTGGAATTTCCTAGTATTTTCTACAGAACTACAACAAAAATCTCCAATTTTTTGGGACTACTTTTTGGATTTGTATAACCTTGGAGATCACGAACATTGCATTCTGGGGCTTAGAGAAGCTGTCAGAAATACATCTGATGAGTCCCCAGTGCGTGGTATTTCTATTCACCACCTTTTTCTACGTCGTTGGAAATATTTTGTTCTGCAATTTTCAGCAGCACAAACAGGCGTACACAAAAAAAATGCTGTGTAATTGAAATCAGCTGGTGATCGCGGCTCATACGCCCCGCAGGTTGCACTCCAGTGCGGTAATCAGCAACTAATGATTGTCAATAGGAAACCAGCCGGCGGTGAACAGAGACGCCTTTTGGCGTTGTATTGCCAGTAAAGGTAATTTTTGACGGTTGTTATTGTTGCTGCTGTTAGGAATGCTACTCTCGTTACAAACTGGTTGACGCGGATTGTTGCCATTACGTTTTTAGTACTGAGCTAATTAATAAATTGGCATGATGATCGTTTGCGTTGGCCGATGCTAAGGATAGAATTTTAGATTCCAGTATAGAATATATTTGAAATACTTGAAAGAAGTATCGACATGAGTATTCAAATGAACAAAGTATTGATGGTATCTGGTACGTTAGAAACATGTTGGTACGAAGTACTCGATACTCCTATAATTTTGTTACCATACGTGACCCACTTGGAACACTACTGCAGGAAATAAGCATCTCACTAATTTTTGGAAAATCGTAAAAATTACATGGCTAAGTTTCATGCTGGGCGTACAAAGTAGGAAAGAAGTCTAGTAAATTGTATAGTAAATATATGAATGTAATAAAAAATTTAATTCGTTAATGAATATATCTGTACATTACGAGTAAAAGCATACATATATTGGCGGTTTTTGTTTCTTTAATAGTCCATAGCGAAATTTTATGGGTCATGTCGTCCGAATGGATACAAATGCTAAGCCTCTGAAATTATTCGATGCGGTACCAGCTGGTGTTAGCAGAGGAAGAGGAAAGCCTCCTCTGCGTTGGAAAGATCAGGTGGAGAAGGACTTGGCTTCACTTGGTGTGTCTAATTGGCGCCGGTTAGCACGAGAAAGAAATGGTTTTGAATAACTAAAAAAAATATATTTTAAGTGATAGAAATCTTTATTTGGACTGCCAGTGCTCCGATGTTTGGTCTAGTTAACAACTGCCAAATATGATTGACGTACGACGCCATTTGCAAAATTATATCATCTTCCGAAAGGGTGATTTATTTCGCGCCATTTTGTATACGTTCGCTTAAAAATTTCATATCATTTACACCCAAAGGCACATTTGTAATCTTATTATGTCAAATGGAAATATCTACACACCTCCACTTGCTAACCGAAATCATCTCCTGCAACAAAGCCTCCTAATCCCATTGCAATATATCACAGCGCCTGGGTAAGTGCCTGCGACACTTAAACCTCTGGGTAATATGTCAGCAATACTTTCGCGCACCCATTGTGCACACGTTTGATAGGATACAACAACAAAAATCATATGTGAAACAAACCCATACGCGATCATCGCACTCAACTTCCCCAGCAGGCAATTTTACGGCGCCTCACCCGTAGTGATTGTCACGATAAATGCGTGAAATCGCCGGTGACGCTGAGTGTTGACTGTGCCACTATCCAACGTTTCACACTTGAACTGACGATCTGGTGATCACCAAAAACGGTGTAGTGCTTAACGCGTAAATTGAAATGTTTCACCATATTCGGTTTAAGCCCATCAGAGTGGCCAGCCAACCATCGATTGAGTACAACGAGTACGTAAGTGAGCTGGCAATCGACACCAAATATTCACGACAGAAAGGAAGGTAGGCAAACCATTTTCGGTTGGTATTGAGTGACATTTGCAGGTGGTAATGGCTTGGTAATGACTTGGTATTTGTGCGCGACGGATCGCTGGATTAGTTAGTTAGTTGTGGGCAATAAATGGATTAAGATGTCCGACCGTTATGGTGTGCATGGAGCCACTAGGCAATCTATGTTAATTGGGCATGACTATAGTAGCGATGCGAAATGCGTATTGATTTTGGAGGAATGCATATTAAGTTTTTTGGTGCTTAATGATTTTTAGTAATTCTTCTACTATGGCAGATATTGAAATGTGAATTGTGGGCTAGCAAAGTAGCTCAAAAATATTGCACATACTAGTGGTATGAATAATTCTGAAGTCTGAAAAAAGTCTGCTTTCAGGTTCTCTTAATGATTTATTTGTCAAACATAACATCGGCTTCAAAACCGGTTGCTGAATTGTTTCCTAAAATCTTAAAACATTGTGCTGAAAGACGGTTAACTAGCTATCAGTTTTTTTAGAATAGAACCAACGACTGTCTTTTCCCACGGGGCCCAGTACACGCCGATCAAAAAAGACAATACTTTGTTAAGCGTCGAGCTCTAAATATGTTCATATGTAGAAAAAAATGAATCAGCCGAATAAAAACTTAAATTAGTATCGTTTTCTTAATGGTGAAAAGCGAGACCGATACATCAAAGTTGCTGGAATGAGAGTTAAATGCTTGAGTTGATTTATCTCATACTCAGTTCCCTCGGTTGGATTCATTGTCCCTCTGCTTGTGGAGTTATGTCATTGCAAAAAACAATATAGGCCACCTGATTAGATATTTAAATAAAAAATCTGGAAAACTTTTCCTAGTGTTTGCTTGCATGTCATTCAATACAGGTATGTCTCTTCAGTGTTCGGGAAAATGTTTCTGTAAATGAAAATCAGACAGATGTGGATTAACCCTGGGACCTTTATATACGAAACCACTTTTAATTTATAGGCTCTTGCTCACCAGCGAAAGGCAGTACCACGCGTCTTAAGGTGTCAAAACGCACAAGTGTTTTAATACTTTCTTGCCACACACGAGTTGTGAGGTCGTTCTGTTGTGGTAGACATATACATTGAGTCTATCAATTACGATCAGTGGCGGCGGTGGCTGAGGCGAAGGCGACGTTAAGGGTTTCAACGATCCAAAGGTGGTGGTCAGTGCATTGCATTTTGAAACATGTGAATTGCATGTACGTGACACGCACCACAACAAAAATAAGTATTTTTCAAAATAAAAAGTTAAATAAAACGCATACAAACACTAAAGTTAAGATGAAAAGTAAAAGAGACCGCCGCAACTGTCATGCATGCCATGCCATGCCAAAAATATTCGCCTGGACTTGAAGGAAAAAATCTCAAGCGAACAGTATGGAAAGGTGGGGAAGATATTACGCAGAGTAGAAAGAAGCATCTCACAACTGCAACCGACACTGAGCTTTGAAGGTAAGAAACAGAAATTTTAGGAGTAGTGGGGACATGAATGGCTCAATGAAGTTTATTTGGTGTTATGCGCTAAGCATAAAACGTCAAACCAACCAGCGATCAGCGACTGGTAACAACAATAACAACAATAATCAAGTCAATTTCAGTGGCATCGGGAGCAATGAAAGTGGCAGCAGCCTGAAATTCTGACAGTTGAGTGCCGAACTGATGTTGGAAACCAGTTGGTCGCGGCGGACACGACGCATTCAACCGCCGATGATTTTGTTTTCTTGGGTTGTTATGCACCTCGTACTAAGGATTATAACGGCAATACACGATTTGCGCACACCGCGCTGGATGCAGTAATCAGTGAAAATTTAATCGCGCAAATAACACAGTTGAACGCAATAAGTAAATATGGAATAATCGATATTATTGGTACACAGTACCGCCAAGAATGAGCTGTACATACACACATATGTGTGCTGTTATGTGCAACATGCGCTTGGCTGTGGCAGCTCGCAAGGCGACTTTGGCTACACTGAAAAGTTGCTGTCAGAAAAGACGTCGTCGCCGTCACCGTCTCCGTCGTGTTGGATAAAGAGCTGAGCATGCAGTACGTGCGGCAACGCAACGGAGCCAAAAAACAAAAAAAAAATCAATTTAAAAAGAATAAACAACAAAGTAGAAGGTGTCCATTGGAGATGGAAACCCTACTTGTAGTGGAAGCTCACTGGTTATACATCTCAGATTCTCCAGTTATTTGCTGTATGACGCACTGCAGCTGTTATCGGTTTGGTGCGATCAGAAAGTTTCCACATTTCGGTCGGTGCAAATTATTTTCTTTATTGCACTAAACATTTCTTCCTGGGAATCTTTCACTTTTCACAAGCGCAAACACACAACTGAAAACAACAACAAAGCGACTACATTTGCTGCATTGCTGCAACTACTTGATATAAACAATAATTTGTTCGCATTTTATTAGCAACTGAGCTGCAGAATGTTTCTCTTTGGTGTGAAAGTTGTAATCTTTGCATCGGAAATTAATTTAGTTGAAGACTGTCTGCATGCATACATATGAGTGTGAGTGTGTGCACGAGTATTGTATTAAAAAATTGGTTTATACATACACACATGGCTCAAGTTAAATGATTTGTATTTTAATGGTTTCCGTTAAAACCGAAGTAATCAGGCTTTGCTTTTGAGGAGTCAATGATTTGGTGATTTTGTGGGAAAAGCGTAAAAATGCATACTCGCACGAACTATTTGCCTCAAAGCTATTTTTGCTTTCGAATTCCAGTTTCGGATTCAATTTTTTCCTCAAAACATGGATATTCTTGTAGAATCGTACAATATTGCCCACCATTTTGTGGCATGATGAAACCTCCCAGCAATCGATATCTACCATATTTCGTAATAAAACCTTCGTCTCCATGCTGCGATGTACGAGTATTTGTAGGATATTTAAATATTATAAACATAATTTAAAAAAAGAAATAATAATAATGTCGAATTGCCAATCTAGATTGGGTCGAAATTTGTTTAGCTCAATACCTTGTGTACATATGTACATTTGATGGCAACCAGTAAATAAATAAACCTTTATACTGTACTCATAATAAGATACATATGTAACGTCAGTGGGTCAATACTACCCATTAAATCAAAGAGAATATTTTGATTATAATTCAAGTATTATAGATTTTTTTTTTTTGATAAATATAAAATTAATTCATAAAAACACCAGATATAGAGTTCTAAGTTTATTTTAAATTATTAATGTGGAATACAGTAGGTTTAGACAAATGTAGCAACGTCGAGTTTTTAAATTTGTAGGTTGTGGCATTGTTTCAACAGTTTCTGGGGGATTTCAATAGTTCCTTACGACGGTTTTGGCTGGACTGATACGAAAGCTACCCTGTGTGCAATATTTTTGTTTATCAAACAGGCAACCAAAAGCTATTTTAAAGGGTTTGAGCCTGTGTTTCCTATCCTTAATAATAATACAATATAAATGGTAATGTGTATGGAGTTAGCAGAGTGACTCCGGAGGATATAATATATAAAAAATATTGAAAGTATATGTGTGAAGGTATAGAAATAGCAAAAACGAGAAAATGGAAAGGAAAGATACACGTACTACTGTGGGCAAAAAGTAAGGTGAATTTGGTTGTAAAATGAAAAATCTTTATTAATTCTTGTAAATCAATTTCATCCCCTTCAAAATAATCCCCTCTCGACGAAATACACTTATGCCAACGATTTTTCCAATCCCCGAAACATGCCAAATAGTCCATTTCCGGTATAGCCATCAGCACCTTCTGCGATTCAGCTTTTATCTGTCTTTTTGACAGCTGTCACTTGATTTATGCTCAGTTTGGTTTGCCATTTCATAATGAATAGACTTACACCTGAACAACGTTTGCAAATCGTGCAAATTTGGGCCCAAAACGAGATGGCCACCGATCCCGATTTTCACAAGAAAATTTTGTTCAGCGATGAAGCTCACTTTTGGTTGAATGGGTACGTCAATAAGCAAAATTGTCGCATTTGGAGTGAACATAATCCACAAGCCATTGCTGAGACGCCGTTACATCCCCGAAAAGTCACTGTTTGGTGTGCTCTATGGGCAGAGCGAATCATTGCTCCAATTTCTTTAAAAATGAAGCCGGCCATAATGTTACAGTCAATGGAGAGCGCTATAGAGCCATGATTAATGACTTTTTCGTGCCTGAATTGGACGATGTTGATGTGGACGACCTTTGGTTCCAACAAGACGGCGCTACATGCCATACAGCCAAGGCAACAATCGATTTATTGAAGGAAACTTTTGGTGAACGTGGCCTCCAAGATCGTGCGATATAACACCGCTGGACTATTTCTTGTGGGGCTATGTGAAGTCGCTTGTCTACGCAGATAAGCCCGAGACGATTGACGTCTTGGAAGAGAATATTCGGCGCGTTAGTGCTGACATACGGCCCCAATTGCTGCAAAAAGTGGTCGAAAATTGGGCCTCTCGGCTGGAATTTATTCGAGCCAGCCGCGGCGGCAACTTGCCCGAAATCATTTTTAAAACATAATGGCAAACCCTTATCTTTATAATAAAGCTAAATTCTTGGCCATAACATTAAATTATATACGTTTTATTTCATCTTGAAAACCTAACCTCTAAAAAAAACACCCTTTATAATATTCCGTATTAACAGTTTGGCCCGGTGGAAGGAATTCATAGTGCACTACACCACGAAAATCGAAAAAAACTGTCATCATGACCTTTATTTTTGAACGACTTTGATGTGCTCTTTCGGGTCTGGCCTCGCCTTTAGCACGATATTCGCTTGATTGGTCGGTTGTTTCAGGGTCATAAGCATAAATCCAAGTCTCATCTCTCATAATGATGCATTTGAGCTTGTCCTGATAGTCTGAAAGCATTGTTTCACACATATCAACGCGACGAGTTTTTTCCAAGAAATTGAGAGTTTTCGGTACCAAACGAGATTTGACTTTTCGTAGGCCCAAATGGTCTTTCAAAATGGTTTTCACAGATCCTTCTGATATTCCGATCATATCAGTAAGGTCTTTAACAGTCAACCGACGATTTTTGAGCAATAACTCCTTCTCTTTATTGACGTGTTGGTCATCTGTTGACGTCGATGGTCGTCCGGAGCGCTCCAAGTCATCAACACGTTCTCGACCCTCTTTGAAGTCTTTGTACCACTTATAAACATTTTTCTGCGATATGGTCGAATCACCAAATGCCTTCTGCAACATGCTAAACGTTTCCGCAGCCAAAATTTAATTCCGCAAACAAAATTTTATGGCACTTCTCTGCTCAATCAAATCAGACATTGTAAAAATCGAAAAATGCACTCTTGGTCGTTTGGTAAACACAAGCGTAAATATATTACTGCTAATGACATTCACATGAAAGTTGGCCCAGATGTTATTACAGGGCTGCCAACTCATATAAAAAAATAACTACAGCGAAATTTTAATCCCGCGAAGTTTGACAAATAAATTCACCTTACTTTTTGCCCACAGTCTTACGTAAGAGTATTAGCAACTGTTGGCAACAAAGTAATGTATCAGTTCACTTTTAAAGCGCGATGTGCCTCTGGTTTTTTGGATTTTTAGTGGAAGGAGGTTCCAAGTTCGCAAAGAAATGACGATTTGATGGTATTTGGGCTCTTGAGAAGTAATATTTTGTGGAGAAGTTTTAAGCATTTTAACTTTAGTAAGTCATTAATTCGCATGGAAAATTTAGTTTAAAAAAAGCGGAACGTGCTTTTGCGATGGCAATGGGGGAACCAAGATCGCATAGTCTAAAATCTTCAAATCTCATCTCGCCAAGGGGCTTTCAATATTTTCGAAAACATTGAAATGCCTCACGAAATTTGGTATTTAAATTCTAACAATCCCAGCTTCTACAAAATATACCTTGCCCTGTTTGTATACGCGGCGTCAGCATCTAAGTGCCTTTGTTCATCGCCTCTATCTATAGTCCATCCATGTTTGCACATATACTTGTACATACCTGTATATACAAATGTACGCATAGTTGGGTATCTGTGATGATGCCAATGATGAGGATGCTCACTTCATAAATTGAAAGCCAAATATTTGCGCAATGCAAACGTATTGAAATCAGTTTAAACAACAATAATAATAAAAGTATGAACATTAACAGCCGCCAGCTGCGCGCCTCAAAGAGTTTTAGAGTTGTATAGTGCAACTTCTCACGCAGAATACAACTGGGTAGTTGCGCATGCGCAGTGCAGCATGAGGCGCTAAAGTGGTTGACAAATTCCAAAGAGGCAAATAGTCAGGCAAACAGTTTAAATGGAAGACGGAGCGTTAAATACACATACATATATATTCGTTTATTGTGTAGCAATATGTACAGAGTTAGTGGTTTGTGGTTTGTGGCAAGTATTCGTGGCTATCCACTGTTGCTCTATGATTGTTGATTGTTTGGGATGGAGACTTTTCGCGCAAATATTTTGACTCATTTTAATTACACGCAATGCTGGCAACAGCGCGCAGGTAGATGCAAATACCTTCATATGCACACGTGTGCATTAGGGTGGCCGTTATTATTAAAATTATTGGTTTCTTTCGAGACACCCTCTACAAATGTAAAAGCACCTAAAAACTACCAAATATTAAATTCCAAGCCAATCTGAGCCAAATCCGTCAAACTATGTGTTTATAAAGTGCAATTTACGTTCTAATGTTTCTTGTGTTCCACTTAAAGCGGAAAATATAATTATTAAATGGCGAGGTTACGTTCTACTTCGGAAATTTATTTATTGGGATCCAAGACTCCACAAATACTTGGCTCCAAATTACCAGCAAAAAAAAACATTGTCCGTTTTTTCTTCAAACATCGTACAGTAAAATTAACTATTCGTGCAAGTGCTTAGCTATAAAAGAAGTGTGCATATTTTGGGAAAAGGCACACATTCCAGTTCGAAAAGAACAACATTGTATAGAAAAAGTGGAAAAGCTTTATCCAGAATGCAAATACTTAAACAAAATAAAAATTTGTAGGTTTTTCGTACAAGAGAGATGGAGTTTGTTAATAAACCGGATGATCTTTTCGATATCGCACACATTGATGCTCTATCTATGATGAAGGATGAAACTGATAAATCTTTTCTTCTTTCACAACGTGAGAAAGGGCGTCCGGGATGTATGCTTGGAATTAATAAAACAGCAAATCTAATAGATAAACAAAAATTAGATCGATTGGATGCAGAAGAAAGCCAGAAGCGAAAGCATATTGTTGAAAGTAATAAGTCAATAGGAATCAGTTTTCAAGGTATAAACAATGAGTAATTAATTTAATGTTAATTAATTTAATTCACAAAATTTAATGTTAAAAATTAATTTTTGATTAGATCAAGAAGTTTTTTCTTAGTCCGAAAGCGATATCGAAACACCAGATTCCGAAACTTGAAATGATGGATACGGAAGTACTGGGACCATTGATAAGAGGCAAACATAAATTCCTTACGCCGAGACTTCTTGAAGCTATGGACAAGTGGAAATTTTCTGTTAGGTCGGCTATTCATTTAATTATTGCAGTCGCAGAAGAACTTGGACATCCCGTTGATACACTTGTAATAAATCGCACAACATTACAGGAGGAACGTAAAAAAAAGTCGATTGAAAATATCTACATGTGTTAAAAATAATTTCAAGGTATGGAAGAATTGAATTTTTAAATTGTTTTTATTTTGTATTATTCAATATATAAAAATATTTTATTTTTTTATAAGTTGCAGCTGGAGTAGTACACTGGGATGGAAAAATGCTTGCAGTTTACTGGAAATGGTCAACAACTATTTCCAAAATTAGTTCCAAAATTAACTACTTCAACTGGCCTAGAGATCCTGAAAAACAATTGTCGCGGCCTGATTTGATACGGCCTCTGCAAATACTGGAAGAGAGCAAGCAGCTCCTGATACTTTATTAGAGAATATGCTACATCGGAATATATTACACCTTCCCGGCCGACACCACATCTATGAATTATCTCTACGAGCTGCATTTGAATCAAAAATGAGTAGTACATCAGGTGTGAACGTTCCAATATTTGACAGATTTAAGGCCAAGTGGAACGAAATGGATAAAACTAATTACAAAGCTGGTATAGAGAATGATTATGTGGCAAAACAGCTAAATTACGTGAAATCTGAAACGGTCGAATTCTTTACGATTGAATTATCAAGATATCATGCACAAGACGATTACGAGCAGTTAGTACAGCTTACTTTAATCTTTTTTGGAACTTTATCGAAAGAAAAATTTGGTCTCCGTCTGACTGGACCTATGCATTACGCACGTTGGATGTCCAAAGCTATTTCTTCTTTGAAAATGTATACTTTTAGAAACGAATTTAAGTTAACAGTACGTGAAGAACAGAGTTTAAGTGATATATGTGTTTTTATAGAACGCTTCTACGCTGAAGTATGGTTTTGTTCCACTGCTGCTGCTGAAGCACCCAATCAAGATTTAACATTTCTGCTAGAGATTTATCATTATCAAAAGATTGAGAAAAATTATCAGCTGCAGTTATTGGCAAGATATGTAATCATTTATGGTATTTATCAGATGAAAGCATTGCGTTTTCATTCTTTAACAAAAATATCCCCAAAACGGAGAAAAGAAGAACGGTGCAAAATCTTTATGCTTCTGAGGATTGCGATGTCGAACCATGCAAACGTATGCAATTGAAAGTGACTGATGTTGGGACATTTGTGAAAGTATAATTGTCAGATATTATAACGCCACAAACATGAATTTTTTAAACAGTTCGGTATTTCCAAAGAGTTTTTAAAGAATGATCCTGATTTTTGGGACCTGGACGAGAATTTCGAAAAAGAATTAGAAACAGCTGAGCGTGGTGTTAAACTTATTCCAACGTACAATAAAAAACTTACGCAAAATGAAGAAGATCTACAAAACTTACTGCAAGGCATGAAGGACTATAGGTACTTCAAAATTTCCACTACATTCAAAAAAATCTTTAACCAGCAATTCAAATACGATTTAAGTGCATAAACGTGAGTCGTTAATATTAAATGTGAAAAAACCAACAAAAATTGTTATTGAGACATAATATTTGTTTACTTTTTTTAATATTTAGATTACTATAAAATCATTATTTCTTAGAAACTGACGTATTTTTAAGAACACAATATCCTAATTCTACAACTGCAATATTTCGAAAAGTAAACATTCATAAACTATTTTTATTTACTTGCCTTGTGATCAATTTAAAAAAATACCCATTTTTCTTTATTTTTCAACTTTAGGCTCTCGTCGGAACCTCGATCTTTTTTCCGATTGGCTTACGATTTCATAATTTGCAGTTTTTCAGGTAACCTTACTTTTCTCGAGGGTGTCCCGTAAAAATAAAGGTGTTTTATTTTTTCCACATGAATAACGGGCACCCTAATGTGCATACATACATATGTATATGTGTACTTATGAGTACTTAGGAATATTTACCTACTCCATACGGACAGTTGGTCCATCGGCCTCTCGGTTCGGTGCGTGCGATAAGGTGCGTTGCATTTAAACGAGACGTCTGCTGCCGTCAACTGGCAATTAGTGGCCAATCAAGCGGTCACTCAGAATAAAACTATAAGTATCATACATACTAAATACTGGCGCATATATGAGACTCTTCGACGATTTTTATATATTTTTTATTGTTATTGTATTATTGCATTATCGTTTTAATATCATCAGCGTGACGGCGGCGGTGGTGACGGTAGTTGTGGCAGGTCCATCCGCAGTAATCACAGAATATGCACATGCACATACAAGTACGCATTCACAAAAACGCTGAGTAGTAAGCACTACGACGGAGTTGTTGTCGCCTGCTGATCGCGCACCGTTGATCTGTTGCACGCAGCTTGGACATTCTTTGCCTCGCTCAGCTCGGACTGGTGAAACTTTGACGCTTCGGCATTTGGCGCTGTTAATTTATCGAAGTCTGCAAATAAATCCAATAAGCCAATAAAACGAATTACTTTGGAAAAAATCTCAATTCTCATACAGCGAGGCCCTTCCTACCACTCCCGACACCAGCTGAGCAAATCGCCACCTAGCCGGCAATGTCGTCGATTGATTCTCCTCAGCCTCATATGTATGTACTTCTGGGCTTTACAATTGGCCTAAGGTAAGTTTAACTCAGCAGCAGAGTGTTTGTGTGTGCGTGTGTGTGATATGTCAGTATGTGTGTCGTCGGTATGTTGTAGCCGCCACATACAGATTGACTCGGGCAGGCAGGCAGGCAAGCTGGAAGCCAGTTTAGCGTGCCCAATTTTTTAATTAGTTACATTGGGCAGTGATTTATGATCGTCGATCGGTGCTGCCTTCGCCGATGACTCTTCTGAATCGTACTAAAATTTGAGTCTTTGCTTATTGACTTAGCTAATAGGACAGCCTATACAGTGCAAAATCAAATATGGCTTCTCACAACACAAAATTTTATATACATATGTAAATAACTACATAACTTTGTGTTAAATTGAATAATTCTACCACGAAACAATCGGTGGGACGAATGAGTTTTTTGCATCAAGTGGTAGAATACATATGAGCGAAGGGATTATGTGAGTATTGATGTATAGATTGATTTGTATGAGCAAAGACATCACTTTGTACATATATAAAACAAAAAAAAAGAATTTTCAAAAAAAATTTTGTGAAAAAATTTAAGTGAAAAATGTCTCTTGATCAAGATATTGCAAAATGTCTTTTAAAACTTTTTTAGAACCAATATTTCAAAGCAACAATTGTTTAATCCGATATGCTGTTCTTTAATCAAGAGTTCACTCGATGGCCAGAGAGATCTCTTGTGATGCGCCTGAAAACATTCCTCCAGGCCTTTCCCTATGCCGTACGAGGTGTGTTCAAAAAGTATCGCGAATTTAGTGTTTTTTAAAAAAATATTTTTTTATTCATTAATATCTATTTTGTCCCCTCCAAAGTAATCCCCATGAGATATTATGTACTTGTGCCAACGTTTTTTCCAATCTTCGAAACACTTCAAAAATCATTTTTTTATGTTGTTCAGCTCCTCGTTCGATGCCGTCATTATCTCGTCAATCGTAGCGTAGCGTCGTCCTTCACGGGCCTCCACAATTTCGGGAACAAGAAAAAAACACAGGGGGCAGGTCTGGGAAATACGGTCGCTGTGGCATAATTAGTGTGTTGTTTTTGGCCAAAAAGTCACGCACAAGCAACGTTGTGTGAGCAATGGCGTTATCGTCATGCAAGAGTCAATCTTTGTTCTTCCACAAATCCGCATAGCGCTAATTGCGCATAACTTGCAGGTAATATTCCTTATTGACCGTTTTACCCTGTGGCAAGAACTCATGATGCACAACGCCCCTGCAGTCAAAGAAAACGGTAAGCAAAACTTTTACATTCGACCGAACTTGGCGTGCTTTTTTCGGTCTTAGTTCGTGCGGCCGCTTCCATTGAGATGATTGAGCTTTGGTTTCCACGTCATAACCATAAACTCACGATTCGTCACCAGTTATGAACCTCTGAAACAAAGTTGGGTCATTGCGGACAGAGTCCAACATCTCATTAGCAATGTTCATGCGATTCTGCTTTTGGTCGAAAGTTTTTTGGTACGAATTTTGTGGGGGCCCGTCTCATGTACGTATATATATATATAATTGGCGCGTACACCCTTTTGGGGTGTTTGGCCGACCTCCTCCTCCTATTTGTGGTGTGCGTCTTGATGTTGTTCCATATATGGATGGACCTACAGTTTCAAGCTGACTCCGAACGGCAGATATTTTTATGAGGAGCTTTTTCATGGCAGAAATACACTCGGAGGTTTGCCATTGTCTGCCGAGGGGCGACCGCTATTAGAAAAATGTTTTTCTTAATTTTGATGTTTCACCGAGATTCCAACCGACGTTCTCTCGGTGAATTTCGAATGGTAGTCACGCACCAACCCATTCGCCTATGGCGGCCGCCTCATGTCCAAATCATTGAAAAAATCGAATGGCACGAGCCAATCGATATGTCTGGGTCCTCAGCAACTTCACTAGCGGTGATTCGACGATTGGCCAATACCATTTTCCTCACTTCATCAATTTTCTCGTCTGTTGTTGAAGTGCTCGGGCGTCCGACACGCTTTTCGTCGTTCACATCTTCTCGGCCTTCTGGGAACATTTGGTACCACCGATAAACGTTGCTTTGGTCCAAAGTAGCTTCTTCGTATGACACAGTCAATATTCGGAATGCATCCGCGCACTTAATTTCGTTTTTGACACAAAATTTGATACAGGTTCTTTGATCCATCTATTTGAATAGATAAAAATCGAAGACGAGCCGAAACACCTGCAAGCAAAGCAGCTGTTAACAATTAACTGAACATTCAAAATGGCCGAACTTGTCGGCATGAGTGAGGGACATAACTTGCGAAAATTCAAAATTCGCGATACTTTTTGAACACAGCTCGTATGTTTCGTTTAAAATGCCTCAACCCGCTTAGTATTTTTAGTTTTCGGGGCGATGACCAAGGTGAGTTTGTAAGAGCCGGCGTCTTAGAGCGGTTTGAATGTTTCAACTCTGAAATCCAAGTCTTGTCCCAGACCCTTTCCTTTCGCATCTTTCTCCACCTTCTTCGGCATCCTTATAATCGTATGGAATTAGGCGTTACTGATCTAAGGACTTCGATCATCAACAAAGGAGGGTTTTAAAGAAATGAGATTTCTTAAGCTTGTCGACCAACATATCGCTCGCTGAAGCTGAATGTCTTCATTCCTGGTTGTCAAGTAAATATAAAAAGAACAAACCAAAATATTTTTACATAAAATTTTGCAAATACTTTCAAAATAAAATGACAAAAATAAGACCGTCAGAGACTAATAGAATGAAGTGGATGGGGGATAATACCACAATCAGAATAGCAGCGCCACTTGTAATGAAATGTGTATTCTTCTACTTTAGGGATATAATATCATGTCTTGCAAGTAGTCTTTGTTGAGATGGCCATCTCAGTAGACACCTGCTGGAAACAAAATTTTCTAAAATACTGATGCAATCCAGGTATATATTCGACAACATCTTGACCAGACTATATACCGCAAGCCTTAATGGCATTCATTGAAAGAAATCACTACAATCACAAACTCTCGCGCCACGAATGCCGTAATCTGGGACCAATCGCCTTCAATTGAGGTGAACAGCTCCAGTTGTTTCATGAGACCCACTGATACTATTACATTTGAGGTATATTAGCATGTTAAGCTTTTGCTTAACCAGAATTGATCTCGGCATATTCAAAATATATCCAGCTTGTCAGCTCTCTTTATTGGCCTCTTAAGCCATCCAACCAGGGGTAATTTGTCAGATAAACTAAGAAAAATTTCTGAGCTTAAATGCGTGAATATTGGATGCATTTTTACAATTTAGTCGGCACTATAGCAAAAGATGATAAGAAAGCTCGTCAGAAGCAGCCATGAAAATCGTAGACACTGGGCGGACATTTATAGGATATTGTGTTCCATACAAGCTTACACTCTTTATAACAACAAAAGCATCGGAAGTTTCTTAATAAACACTGGAGTTCATTTTCAAACTTCAAGCTCTGATCTTTACAAAACAGGGTGCACCATAATGTACATACACACATATACGCATATTCATATAGTTTAAATATGTGGTCGTCTTTTTAAGAACATTCAATTATAACTCCATACCCATTTCGTTTGGCCAATTTGATTTAACTTTTTTTAACCTCTCAATCGCCTTCTTCTTGTTCTTCTTTCTTATTTCGCATACATTTAATTGCCATAAATAATTTTTATAGCTCATATTTAATTGTTAATTATTGCTATTCGTCTATTTTAATAGTTCGGGACCTTTTGTATTTATTAAAAGATTTCGATAAACGCGCTCACCAACTTTTGTGGGTTGTTGCGATTTTACGAGTATTGGTTGCTTTTTCACTAGCGAGCTAATTAACAGCTTGTTATTTTAACAATGAATGAATTAAAGCGAAGAACGATTTAATGACTAAGCATTATTGAATTACAACTGGTAAATACATGCCAATGTGCCACATGTATAATCTGCTTGTTGAGTGTCCATTGCAGTTCAAGAATAATACCTTGCAGGGAGTTTCGTTAAAAACCAAATTGGAGAGCTTGTAGCGAATTTACTGGAGAATTTAATACGGTTAAATTCTAGGGAGTTTCCGGCAGGGGATTTCCTCAAACGTATGCTCCTCCGAATAGTTGTCATTCGACAATTATATTCATGAGATACAAACATGTGTTCAAATATGCACAAATAAATATTTATAATTGAAAAAAGGTCTGTTGTGTTTATGAATATTGTCAACGAATATTAATACGCATTTGCACTCGCTTAAACCGATTTCGACTTCGGTTGAGGTAACTGGAAATCTTGTAATTTATTTTTGATCTGCACAAATAAGAGAAAACCACTGACTCCCAAATTAGGACTGTACGGTGGTTGATCCAGCAATCCAATGCTTGAATGCTAAGAAGTCTAATTGCTTGAGCCGATGTGTGGTCAAGAATGATTCGTCTTCATCGTATTTTTCCGATTACTTCTGGCAAGTAAATACTGGTGTATCACTTAGAATTGCCAAATCGGTAATGCCCTAGCAATGAGGTGGTGACATTTATATTGATTCCAAAGAATCAATTGACTCGGAGCATTTCGTACGTAAAATACTTTTGTCGTATTTGGCTCGTCTAAAAACCATCCAATCGGTTGATTAGATTTTAGTTCCACAACTCGCTGCCTCTCAACATCTTATATGTAGATATCTTTTAATGTATCGCGTTTAAATGTGAAAAAGTGAACCAACGAGACTTTTTTGAACGAATGCCAGATTATGTGGTATCGAGTGGGAACATACTACTGTGGGCAAAAAGTAAGGTGAATTTATTTGTCAAACTTCGCGGGATTAAAATTTTGCTCTAGTTATTTTTTCATGAGTTGGCAGCACTGTTAATAACATCTGGGCCAACTTTCATGTGAATGTCATTATCAGTAATATATTTACGCTTGTGTTTACCAAACGACCAAGAGTGCATTTTTCGATTTTTACAATGTCTGATTTGATTGAGCAGAAACGGAAACGTTTAGCATGTTGCAAAAGGCATTTGGTGATTCGACCATGTCGCAGAAAAATGTTTATAAGTGGTACAAAGACTTCAAAGAGGGTCGAGAACGTGTTGATGACTTGGAGCGCTCCGGACGACCATCGACGTCAACAGATGACCAACACGTCAATAAAGAGAAGGAGTTATTGCTCAAAAATCGTCGGTTGACTGTTAAAGACCTTACTGATATGATCGGAATATCAGAAGGATCTGTGAAAACCATTTTGAAAGACCATTTGGGCCTACGAAAAGTCAAATCTCGTTTGGTACCGAAAACTCTCAATTTCTTGGAAAAAAGTCGTCGCGTTGATGTGTGAAAAAATGCTTTCAGACTATCAGGACAAGCTCAAATGCATCATTACGGGAGATGAGACTTGGATTTATGCTTACGACCCTGAAACAACCGACCAATCAAGCGAATATCGTACTAAAGGCGAGGCCAGACCGAAAAGAGCACATCAAAGTCGTTCAAAAATAAAGGTTATGAAGACAGTTTTTTTCGATTTTCGTGGTGTGGTGCACTATGAATTCCTTCCACCTGGCCAAATGTTAATAAGAAATATTATTTGAGCGTTATGCTGCGTTTACGTGAAGCAATTCGTCTAAAAAGACCAGAATTATGGGCCAACAACTAACTCTTGGTTTTTGCATCACGATAATGCACCGTCTCACACTGCACTCGTTCTTCGTGACCATTTCGCCAAAAATTCCACGCATATCGTTCCGCAACCACCGTATTCGCCTGATTTGGGTCCGTGTGACTTCTGGCTATTCCCAAAACTCAAGAATAAATAAAGATTTTTCATTTTACAACCAAATTCACCTTACTTTTTGCCCACTTTTTAAATGCAAAGTTTAATTAAAATTAATTTTATGAGAATGGGACTATTATCCAAGCTATGGTACGATCTTTTCTGGCACAATAAATGATGTTGGACGACCTTCCCGAAGTTCGGAAATTCAGCGAAATGCCATATCTTCAGATGGTGCTTCGTCGTCGAAAACTAAAGCAAGTTGATCAGCACACTCCTGTTTGATTACACAAGTCGACAGTAACATAAAACATCTAAATCTTTAAATTCTCAATAGCAATGAAGTAAATTTAATAATTTACCATTCGAGATTCACACGCAGTGAACACAACATATAATAGTTAGCCTGTCTACCCATAGACTGATGGCGAACATATCGAGCCATTACCGCCAAAATAATCTATCCCACACCATAATCGATTTTTGTTTTTCTATCGAAATCCATAGTTCAACATCCTTTGCATCATCTGTCAAAATTTCATGGCTGTAGATTAAACCGTTATGATTTTATAACAAAAACAATTTTAATGTAAATGCATATGGTGATTTGTTTACATTTTCTTTGAACGCTTGTGTGGGATACAATAAAATTCTCTTTTAAAATAAATGAAACACAAAGGAAAAAAATGAAAAAAAACAGAATTTTTTGAGACTTTAATTAAAGATAAAGCTTTAGAACAATATGTCGAAGGTATGAATTTGTTTTTTTGCAAAATATGGTTTTGTTTTCAATTATTGGATATTTTTACAGCTCTCCCTGGTACCGTATAGCGATTCAGATGAATCTTTCGTTGATTTAAATGGTTTGGAAAGTTTAAAAGAAGTCGAGGAGGAAACGTGTGTTGGGAAAAGGGGCTACAGAAAGCAAAAGAGAATACCTAAAAGGCTGCAAAAAGTTAACAAAAAAAATACGAGTGTTTTGCCCAACCCGTGCTTAAAGAAAAAATGTCCAAATTCGTGTCATGATAAAAATTCTGAAGATGAAAGAGTAAGAATAAATGAACATTTTTGGGGAATCGGCAACAAAATTAGACAGAAAGATTGGCTGTCTTCTTGTGTTAAACAAGTCGATATTAAAAGGCGATATGGAGAAAGTGACAGAAAAAAGTGCAGCTTTAATTATTTTATCAATATCAATAATAGCAGTTTTAAAGTTTGTCAACAATTTCTATTGAAAACGTTGAACATTTCACAAACGATTTTAATATCCGTAATAAAAAATAGAAGTTCGTATAAAACTTGCCTTGAAAATATAAAAAAGCCAACTGCACACAACAAATCTGAGGAAGCAAGCATATCGCTAGTAAAATCCTTTATAGAACAATTACCAGCGGTTCCTTCACATTATTGCAGGAATAAAAGTACAAAATTATATCTACCTCAAGAATTTCGAAACATAAAAACTTTATATCAGCATTATGTAGAACATTTGAAAACTATTAATAAAGTTAATAGTCAGTTATCGTTAAGAGTATTCCGTAATATTTTTAAAAACAGTTTCAATTTAGGCTTTCATTTACCTAAAAAAGATAAATGTATCTTATGCGAGAATTTCAATAATTTAGACACAGAATCCAAAAAGCAATTTCATTCATCAGAAGAGTATCAAATTCATCTAAAGGACAAAGAGAAATGTAAGCAAATATTTTTGGAGGACCAAAAGCTATGCAAAGAGAATCCGGCTTATTCATGTACAAGTTTCGACTCGCAAAAGGTCTTAAATACTCCCTATGGGAAAAGTGTTACTTTGTTCTATTCTAGAAAATATTCATTTTACAATGAAAGTTTTTATGAGAGTGGTACAAGAGATGGGTTTTGTTTTTTATGGGGAGAAAAGGATGGTAAACGAGGGTGCAATGAAATTTGCACAACTGTTTTCCAATACCTTAAATTAGTCGATGAAAGAAAAACCCAGTCGATAGTACATCTTTATTGTGATAGCTGCGCAGGACAGAACAAAAACAGAGCTATGCTTGCGACATTAACCTATTTTGTTGAAAATTCTAATTTTGTGACTAATATAAAAATCACATACTTGTTGCCTGGACACACCATGATGCCTGTTGATTCGATACATAGTACAATTGAATCGTTGATTCGGAATAGGACTATTTGGGCTCCAAGTGAGTGGTACACCATAATATCAAATGCAAGAACTAACCCAAGAAAATATAATTGTATTGAATTAACTAACAGTGATTTTAAAGACTGGAAGGCATTTTCACAGGCGTTACTTCCAAATTCAGTGAAAATTCAATTTACAAAATTACGCTCTGTTACATTGGAAAAAAATATTCCAAATATTACTCTTAAATATGGCTACTTTGATGAATCTGAAACCATAAATTATGATCTAGATTCAATTCCACGATCCAGACGAAATTCCGAAATAGTTTGTGAGGGACCTACTCAATTATATGATGATATATTAAACATTTCTTCTGCTAAATATAAAGATTTGAAAACGCTTTGCGATAGAAAAACTTTACCCGTAAAATTCCAACACGACTATTTAAATTTAAAATGGGACGGATCTGTTAAAGATTTGCTACCTGAAACCGACCAGGAAGATAGTATTTAGCGTTCTTTATATATTTTTATCTATCGTTATTCAAGTTTACAAGATTTTAATATGAATAACATTACTTTGTTAACAGAAAACTTTAAATATATGAATTACATTACTTTATTTTTGTTTTATCGAATATACTAAGAAATGTATACATTTATTTTTTTTTAAATCAAATGTAATTTAATTTTAAGGACTAAGTAAAAAAATTAAATAAAAAAAAACAGGAAGTCACTTCCTTAAAATAAATTTTTGTGTAACCCACACACTTTTTTAATAATAGGTTGCCAGAAGGAAAGCAAAAAAAATGTATCCCACAAAAACAACCCTTATGATGCAAATATTTATTTAAATTTATTAAAATTAAATGTATTACACAAAAAACTATTTACATTATAAATTTTAAAATAATGGTTTTATTCAAACTGATTTAATTTAAAAAAAACCTTCCCCTGTAAAATTTCGAGTTTGTGGGATACATTTTTTCGGCGGTTATGGCTCGATATGACTCCAGTAAAAATGTAGAAACGGAAAGTATTTACCCACTAAATCTAGACTCGAGCGCCTTACTCGTTTACACTCAAAATTCGTTTAATGAATGTTTTCCCTTTGGTTGAACTTAGTTGTAAATGTCCCGGGCCTAACAAAGAAAACACAATTTTTTTGTTCGAAATCAGCTTTATTCATCAACGTAATCTCCATCAAGAACAACGCAATCATTCCAGTGCTGCTGTATCATTTCAATACCACTTCTGTAGAATGAAGGCCTCAAAATAGGCCTCAGTTTCAGCGATAACCTGTTGTTTCTGTGGAAGTTCTCTTTGATCCTTTGTTTTGAAAATAACAAAAGTAGTATCACTCTTAGCACAATAACTCACGAAGTAATGAATAGAATATCATAAAATGTTAACAGCTGTCGTTTTAATGTAATAAAACTAGTGCAATCTCTGTGTTAGGCCCGCGACTTTTCAACCCGTGTGTTATAAAGATATTGGTCGCGGTGTCAATTGGAACACATAATACCACTCAAGCCGAATTGGTGGCTGTTTAAAACGTTACATCATAAGTGTAGTATAATATGATTTTGAGTCAACATGTCGGTAGCGGACTCAAACTCTAAACTTTCAACCACCTAATCATTTTGTTTGCTTCAGCAGAGTAGTGACAAATCGCGAAGGTGATAAAGTCCCTCCTAAAGTCATTTAGTAATTCTCAGCTGGAAAAGGGTAGAAATAATAGGCCAGATTCCAAACAAATAAAACTTGCACTAACCTATTGGCGAAATTTCTGACTTAAAAAAAAGAGAAAAATGTCAAATTTCTCTAGATGAGACGAATAAAATGCCTATATTAAGGTTAGGTTAGGTTAAGTGGCTGTTATCCGACACACTTCTTCTTCTTCTTAATTGGCGCTATAACCGCTTACGCGATTTTGGCCGAGTTTCACCCTGTCTGAAATCTCGTTTGATAACAAACGGCTCGGAGAGGTCCTTCTCAATTCTGACAGTCCTGCTGGTGTTGAGCAACGTCATCTTGCTCCCGTATTAGTTTTGTGGGGATACCAAATTCAGACATCGCGGCATACAAGTAACTCCTTTCCGTACTGTCGAATGCATCTTTGAAATCGACGAAAAGATCGTATGTGTCGATTCTCCTTTCATGGATATTTTACATGATTTAGTGAATATTTGGTAGATGGTAGACTTTCCAGGTCTAAAGGCACACTGAAAAGATTCAATCAGATGGTTGATGGTGGGCTTCAGCCTTTCACACAATACGCTCGCTAGAACCTTATAGGCGATATTTAGAAGACTAATCATGGGATAATTGGCACAGATTGCAGGATCGCACTTCTTATGGATTGGGCAGAGCACACTTAAATTCCAATTCCAGGAGCTGATGCATACACCTTACCAGCTCCTCGCCGCCATGTTTGAATAGCCCTGCTGGCAGTCCGTCGGCGCCCGCGGCTTTGTTGTTCTTTAGCCGCGTTATCGCTATTCTCCCCTCATCATGGTCGGGTAGCGGAACGACAATTCCGTCGTCAACGATTGGGGTATCGGGATCTCCACTTTCTCTATGACATGCGCAGCTGTCACTGTTTGACAGGTTCGAGAAGTGTTCCCTCCATAATTTAAGATTGCTCTGGATGTCAGTCACCAGTTCGCCGTACTTGTTCTTACAGGAAAACGCTCCGGTCTTAAAACCTTCTGTAAGCCGCCGAACTTTCTGGTAGAATTTTCGGACGTTGTTCCTGTTGGCCAGCATCTCAAGCTCTTCGCACTCACATATTTCGGCCTCTCTTTGTTTTTGTCGGAGAATCTTTCTTTTTTAGCTCTCTGTAGCGATCCCACATGGCTTGCGTTGCGCCCGATCGCAGCGTGGCTTTATAGGCGGCATTCTTTCTTTCTGCGGCAGCATGACATTCCTCGTCGTACCAACTGTTTTTTCGGGCTTGCCGGAATCCGATTTCTTCTTCGGCGGCGGTACATAAAGAACGAAAAATGTTGCTCCATTTCTCATGCATGCCGGTTGGTTGGGCAGTACTCTTTGAGAGCAGGAGTGACAGTCGAGTGGCGAATCTTCTGGTTGTCTGTTCTGATTGCAGCTTTTCGATGTCGAACATTCTTTGCGTAGGTAGATGTAAATTTTTTGCTGCACAGAGGCGTGTGTGGAGTTTGGCTGCAACAAGGTAGACATACTAGGTCTGAATAATCCCATTGTGATACCATTGGAGTCGTTTTTTATATTCCTGAGTCTTCTTTGAACCAAGCTGCGGATTTAATGAATTTTGTTTAATTTCGTCAACTCTATTTGTGAGCCCTCTTAAACGCTGTCTAGAAAGGCGGTTCCGAACATGGAATGCTTTTTTCTGCATAGAGCAATACATGTACACAGGAGGTGTTCCACAGTTTCCTCTTCTATAATATCTTGACAACTTCGACAAAAGCTTTGTGTGGTACCTATAGTAAATTTCCATGCCTTCCAATTCCTATTCACATACTGACAGCATTGCCTTTGCTATTGGCACTATACTATTGACCTATATGTTGCTAGCAATAGAAGCCAAAAGACAAAAAAGAGTCGATTCTAAAATGAATCAATCAGCGGTAGTAAAGCATGAAAAGAAACTAAAAAAACTAAAAATCAGAAAAAAATCGAATGTAAAACTTATTCGTCATCAATACTAAGGTTAGTCACTCCTACTTTTTTGTTTTTTTTTTTTTGTTTTTTTTTTTTTTGGGAACCAGTTGAAAGTTGTTTGTGTTATTTTAGTTTCATTTCGGACAGGGCTTACTCACATCAACTCTATTACTGGCATATTAATACAAATCTCTTTATATATGTACATATAACCGTGAACTCAACGGCATAATTCATGTTGATGCCACCATTTAGTTGCCACTCTCTTGTGAACATTTCCGCCGAATTCTTTAATGCTTTTATAATTATGAAATCATGTACTGGTACATATGTATGTGCAGGAGCAACTACAGCAGCATCATTTTATGACTCAAAGATTTTGTTATGGTAATTTTGTGCGAATTTCTCAAAATTATCGACGGTATCTTTCTTTGGGCTAATTAAGTTATGCTCGGTTAGTAAATTAGTAATATTTCGCAGTTTTAATTAATTGCAGATTACACACACCTACATATGTACCTAGAAAATAATTACTCTACTGTAGAGTGGTACCTGAATGAGGTAAGTTTTTTACTTATATATAAGGTTGGCAAAAAAGTCTTGCGGTATTTCCGCAAGCTTGTCTTTGCAAGCGCGTAGTTCTAGTTGTATTTGTCGCATCGGTTCACGCTACAGCTTTTTGGAAAGCTCTTTTCACGTGCTAACACGTGTTTGATTAATTGTTGTTTGCTTCTAGTCGTTCGTGAGTTATAGCGTTATAAACATGGAGCAAATTAAAGAGAAAATACGGCTTATTTTACAGTACTACTACGATATAGGCAAAAATGCATCTCATGCTGCCAATAAAATTTGTGTAGTTTATGGACCCGATACAGTTTCCATTTCCACCGCGCAACGATGGTTTCAACGTTTTCGTTCTGGTGCAGAGGTGATCGAAGATGCGCCACGGTCCGGAAGGCCTGTCGTCAAAAATTGCGATAAAATCGCTGAATTGATCGAAAGAGACCGGCATAGTAGCAGCCGTAGCATCGGCCAAGAGCTGGGCATGAGTCATCAAACCGTTATAAGCCATTTGAAGAAGCTTGGATTCAAACAGAAGCTCGATGTATGGGTGCCACACGACTTGACGCAAAAAAACATTTTTGCCCGTATGGATGCATGCGAATCGCTTCTGAATCGCAACAAAATCGACCCGTTTTTGAAGCGGATGGTGACTGGCGATGAAAAGTGGGTCACTTACGACAACGTGAAGCGCAAACGGTCGTGGTCGAAAAGCGGTGAAGCTGCCCAGACGGTGGCCAAGCCTGGATTGACGGCCAGGAAGGTCCTTCTGTGTGTTTGGTGGGATTGGCAGGGAATCTTCCACTATGAGCTGCTTCCCTATGGCCAAACGCTCAATTCGGACTTGTACTGCCAACAACTGGACCGCTTGAATGCAGCACTCATGCAGAAGAGGCCATCTTTGATCAACAGAGGCCGAATTGTCTTCCATCAGGACAACGCCAGGCCACACACATCTTCGGTGACGCCCCAGAAGCTCCGGGAGCTCGGATGGGAGGTTCTTTTGCATCCACCGTATAGTCCGGATCTCGCACCAAGAGATTACCACCTATTTCTGTCCATGGCGAACGAGCTTGGTAGTCGGAAGTTGTCCACAAGAGAGTCCTGTGAAAATTGGCTCTCCGAGTTTTTTGACAATAGGGAAGCGAGCTTCTATAAGAGGGGCATTATGAAGTTAGCACCTCGTTGGGAACTCGTCATCGAACAAAACGGCGCATATTTGACTTAAATCGCATTATTATAACCAATTTTATGAACAATTGAAAATTCAATAAAAATACCGCAAGACTTTTTTGACAACCTTATATATTTTCCAGGAATTTCTGGCATCATATGCACTGCCAATCTTAATGGGACTAGTCGACAGATAAGGGAGGACAGAGTTCGTTAGCGTTGATTAATTTTATATTTCTGATTTTTTACTGAAAATGACTTAGGACCATTTGATTCTGACAACTGACAACTCTTTCGTACTCCGAATTTTGGCTGTCAATCAGTCTCACACCTCAATTGTAGGAAACTAACCTCCTAACCTTTGAACAGCGTTGACTAATATTGCAATAGTTGCACTGCCTTCTTTGTTGAGCGATCTGCAAGGTCGTTGATATCCAGACATCCTAACATTGTCTCGGGATATGGGAACATTGAAGGTAATGAAAAAGCAGATGAACTGGCAAAATCGGGATCTGCCGTGAATGATGCTCTTGCAGAATCGGTATTCACACCACTAAGTGCAATCAAGAATACAATTTGCTCAAAATACCTCCGAATCGCAGACTGTACATCGAGAAACCAGGCAACATGCAAAATTAGCAGAACGTTATGCCTCTCAAACAAACGTGAACATTGATAAACATAAAACGAACATAGTTGTCATAGTTGTAAGCAATCAGAGAAAAAAGAAACGATTTTCCATTTCCTCTATGAATGCCCTGCCCTATGGAAGGAGAGAATGTCAACCCTGGGCAAACCACTGTTCAAGAGTCTTCAACCAACCAACCAACCTTTTTGAACAAAAAATGGAATTGAATCGTCAATACTTTCGAGCGATTGTCTTCTATAAGTTTCGACGTGAATTAACCCATTTTCTACCGCCGTTGCGTTTTCGCAAGAGCAACTTTGAACCTTTGTGGCTACAGTAAAAAAAAAGATATCTCTAAAATGTTATATTTTATATTGTAATTTGGACTTTTGACTTTATAATTATGCTCTAAGATTTTTTATGTGCGGATTTGTTCCAAATCAGCACAAGTGTAGAGAAAAGTGTGCAAAATAATAACTTTTTCATAAAACTGTTTGAGAACTAAAAATAGTTTTTTTCTTACGTTTTCTACTAGTTTCTTAAAAATAAGATATGAAATAATAACATTATCATACCAGCTGCTAATGCAGCTGAAGTTTTCTTGCAAAAATAAACTCTTAAAAACAGGCGTTGCGAAAACGCAACGCTGGTTGAAACGACTCATATGACTTGAACGTTTTGATGACATTATTTTTGGCGAGAAAATTGATGTTTATGTCATTTTCATATGGCAATTTGTACCATAAGTGCTATTATTTTTATTTGTGCAAGTAAAAATACATTTAGAAGTATTTCGTTGAAAGCTTTTATCGTTTTGGTAAGACTAATGTGCTCTTGATATTTTTTGTAAAAATTTTGTACCCTTACTTAATTCTTTATTGAAGAGTAATGGATCGTCGACGTTTTTTAACCATTGGGGAAATAGAATCCTACATTAATACTTCGAGCAGTGAGGATGAAGCCGAAGTAGTTTCAGCTAAACGAATGAAAATTGTTAAGCCTATTTCGAAAAAAATAACTTCTTTCGTATATATTCCACCAGCAGATGTTGATGTTGTAAGTGACGAAGAACTTATGGACGATAATGAGATTATAACAGAGGTACCAGCTATGATGGATGTTTGTGGAGAGTTGGAGGTCGAACATGAATCAGATGTGGAAGATTTTGCGTCGCCGCCGTCATGCTTAGTTGGAATACCTGATGATGGACCATCCTGTTCTGCAAAAACAACTAGGTACACAGCAGAAAAAGATTTCGGTAAACCAAACTGGAAAAAAACCAAACGAATTGATTTTAAATTTTGCCCCTGACGAATCAGGTGTGGAATCTTTAAAAAGCAATATTGTTGATTCTATGAGTGAGTCTGAATATTTTATTCCTATGATAATTTTTGGCTCATAAAATTTTTCCTTCAGGTAGCAAAACACCATTTGAATTGTTTCTGCAGTTCTTCGACGAAGAAATAATTGAAATGCTGGTCGTGAATACAAATATGAATGCTCACCAAAATAATATCGTAGTGGATATTAGCAAACAACAGATATATCGTTTCATCGGAATTTTGATACTAAGTGGTTATCATAAAGTACCTCACGTTGAACATTATTGGAGTACACAGCAAACACTTGGTATACCTATAGTAAAGCAAGCTTTATCACGTAATACCTTCCAGTTGATCAAAAGAATATTTCATCTAACGGACAATTATGGCATTGATGCCACAGACAGATTTGCTAAAGTTCGTCCACCTTTTGATGCACTGAACCGTAAGTACATGCAGTTTGGAGTTTTTGAAACGTTTCTGCCAATTGATGAACAAATGATACCATATTTTGGTCGACATTCGGGCAAAATGTTTATTCGCAATAAACCAATTCGATTTGGTTTCAAGTATTGGGCTCTTTGTTCAGACAGCGGTTATTTATATGCAGTAGCACCATATGGAGGATCGAGTGTACCTTATGACAAGAATGTATGCTTAGGCGGTTCTGTTGTTCTATCATTGTTAGAAAACGTTCGAAATGCAGATAACCATGCCATATATTTTGATAATTTTTTTTCGTCATACTATTTGTTTTGTTTGTTGAGTGAAAAACGTTTCAGAGCAACAGGAACTGTAAGATAAAATCGTCTTAGAGGTGCAGAGAAATTGCTAAGCACTGGAAAAAAACTGAAAAACACCAATACGACTACTGCTCCGAGATAAATAATAAATTATTTGTTGCTCGTTGGCAAGATAATGCAGAAGTAACAGCCATTTCTAATTTCAAGTCTGTCGGCCCACTAGCTGTCTCACAACGTTGGTGCAAAGCCGAGAAGAAAAAAGTATCTGTTGAACAACCTGGACTTATTCATGACTACAATCAACACATGGGAGGGGTACACCTACATGATAATGCCAATTTCATTGCCTGATTTGTAAGGCAGAAGGAACTCGCCATATGTCTCAAATTTTTTTTAAAACTGAAATTCCAGAATCTATACTTTTATATTGTGAAGAAGTTTCTGATGAAATAAGTGATTGATCAGACATCGAAGAAGCAGAGAGACCAGTCCATTTACCTCGCATAAATGTTCGTGATCATGTCGTATGGAAACCTCCAGGCGGAATTTAAAAAAGATTAGAGGGATGGTGAACTTGAGATCACAAGCATTCGCAGTAAGAAAACAATAATAATTATAAACAAATTCTAATTGCATTCGGACGCAGCGGATATGATGAGTTTTCACTAGAAGTACAGCTGATAAGAGCTTTCATAAATGGCGAATGGCGATAAGCACTGACTACTTTCCTCTTTAAATAGCATTGCACTTCACAATTTTTCATTTAGAAATCGGCCACTAGTTTAAAGATGGGGCTGTGCATTGTATCCTTTGCAACTGTGCTGTTGCTTCATTACGGAACGGCTAGTGCTTATGTCACTGGAATGCCAGGATGGACAAATAGTCTACAAGTGAGCAATGAAAATGTTGTGAGCGTAAGTACTGAAGAGACGGGGTTTTTGTGAAAAATGTTTTGAGTCTAGTAAAAAAGCAGAACTTGATTTTATAGAAATTTCTCTGTGGCACTGAATTTGAGGATTGTTATGGCCAAAAACTGAGCACCGACGTCTTTGCACTCAATAATAAAATATACAAAATGGAGGTCTATGAACTAAAGTAAGTAGAAATTTCAGTAATATTGAAATATATAATTTGTTTTTGTTTTTGTTTTTGTGGTTTAATTGTGCGCTTTTCTATACAGACCAACAAATACCCTAAAGGATATTGTTAACGAGCAAAACTATTTAAAAGAAGCTTTAGTTGTTTTGGCAAACAAAGTGGAGGAACAGGGCGTTATTACAAACGAAGAACTGTTATCAGTTAAGCGTAAACAAGCACAACACTTTGCCGACTTTTCTATGCGCATAAGGAAGGCCTCAGAGCTTCGCAAACATCTTGACGAACCCACATCTACTGATTCGAACGCCGATTTACCAGCCAGCTGCGCCGAAGCTTTTGCAAAGGACGAATATACTGAAAGCGGCATCTATACCATATACCTGCCCAATTTTCATTCCACTCCCTTCGAAGTCTACTGCCTAGCAGATCCGCATGGTGGTGCCGCCTGGACTGTGGTGCAACGTCGCACAGATGGCGCTGAGGATTTCTATCGCGATTGGGATGATTATGTGGCCGGATTTGGTGACAAGGAAGAGGAATTTTTTATTGGTTTAGACAAATTACATGCGCTCACAAATGATCAACCCAATGAGTTATGGATACAAATGGAGGATTTCGACGGAGAGGAACGTTTTGCAAAATATGCAGATTTCGCCATCGACAATGATATTGAGAATTATGCCTTAAATAAATTGAATGGTTTTACTGGCAATGCAGGAGATTCGATGATAGTGCAAAAGGGTCAACAATTTACAACAAGAGATCATGACAACGATAGCGACCCAACAAAAAATTGTGCCATCGCCTATTTGGGAGCATGGTGGTACAATCGTTGCCATGATAGGTGAGCATTATGTGTGAAAAGCGCATTCGAAATTATTAATACACTCATTCACTTTCATATATGTATATGTGCGAGTATTAATCAATATTTTTGAACAGCAACCTGAATGGTCAATATATGCCTGGTGGATACTATTCGGTCGAAGAAGCTCAGGGCATTGATTGGTACACTTGGCATGGACATAATTACTCGTTGAAGTACGTACATATGGCCATCAGACCAAAAGCGAGTTCTTACTAATGATGCACTAGGATGAAGGAGGCGAATGGCCGTGTATACTATAATATATTTCAGCTATTTCAGCACAAAAAAAAAAAAAAAAACTTAATAATAATAAATAAACTCCAAGCACAATGAAAATGGTTTCAAACTTTTTAATACATTTTTCGAATACCAACCCACTTCAAAAGTACATAAATGCAAAATAATTTGTTTTTAAAATGCAACATCCGAACAACGGGAAGCCTTTTTACAACAGTGTGCATGATAAGTTTGTGAACATCTTGGTCGTTAGTAACAGCATAAAGGCATCGAGATAAGTTAAAGCATATGGACACATACTAAAATGCTAAGAATGATGAAAGGAGTCGATTTAGTCCGTCCGTCCAGCCATTCGCAGGATAAATTGAGCAATATTTAAAATTTTTTTGGTGCACAAATTGCTCTTTGTTCAAGGTAGTTTGATGTTGAAAGCAGGCGAAATCGACCACGCTCACCTGGCATATAAGAACAATTTTTATTATACGAGTAAATGATGCAAAATTACTCAAATTTAGAACCCACAAATAAAGAACCCAGAAAGATAAATACTATCCAATTATAAGTATTGCTTCTCACCTCATTTAGATCCAATATAAATAATATTAAGATCAGACAAAACCCACAAACACGTTTTCTATGTCAACAGAAAATTTCTCTCATTGCCTATAAGTTCGCTTGACTCCAAAAAGATTACACCCAGCCCAAATTAAATTTTACTAAAATGTGCACGGGTATATATAATACGGTCCATACCAAATTTAGCTTTTTCGTAATTAAACAAAAATAAGTGAAAATCAATCTGCGAGGACTGAAGTACGACCTTGCGATCCGTGACAAAAGTGATCAGTGAGTCGGAAGGGCCAAATAAATAGAGAATATCTAAGTCGCGACTGAAGGCAATGTTGAACGCCAAGAGCGGCTGGAGCTTGTAGCATGACAATACACGGGCCAGTTCCTCGCATATTGTGCAAGAGTTTTTGTCGAAAAAAGTCATCCCAACCTTGCTGTATCCAAAATGAAATTTTTTATTATTTCCTAACATGAACTCCAAAGAATGATTAGAGGCACTTTCAATCGTGGTAGCAGCATTGGAATCAATGTATAGAGTTAGAGAAACTATTGTGAAGATCGAATTTGCTCGTAACTAAATATTTTGGTGTTATATTGATAAAATTATCAAAATGATGAGTGGAATTGAGTGCTCCATTATATTATATATTGTATATATATATTGTATATAATTGGCCCTTAAGCCTCTTTTGGGTGTTTGGCCGAGCACCTTCTTTTATTTATGGCGTGCGTCTTGATATTACTTCCGCAATAGAGGGACCTACAGTTTTAAGCCGACTCCGAAGGGAAAATGGTTTTTATGAGGTGCTTTTTCATGGCAGAAATACACTCGGAGATTTACCATTGGCTGTCGAGGGGCGATTGCTATAAGAAAAAACTTTTCTTCTGCTCCATGGATTGATTACTTTGGTAAAAATTGTCATATCTCAATGAATCTTGTGTAATGCGAGGTGCGTCTACTAACTACCGAGACTGACGTTCATATATATTTGTATTGAATTCGTAGATATATAATTATTATCACCTTCAATATACTTACATGGCTTCTCTATGCCTACAACACTCCGGATGAATCTTCCCCTGATTGAGGCAGAGCTGAAAGTCTTCTGCCACCTATTTCAATCAAAGGCCATGGATTCGAGTTTACCTATTTGCCTATAGGAGCGAGTTATATTGCATGTATTCGAAAGAGGAGGCTTCTTGGTAAACAACTAGCCTTGCGTGCGCACTTCTACTACCATTATTAATAATCACACTTCAAATATTTGATATTCCTAGGCCCACCTTTACTTCTCCTTTTGGAATGGGTAGCCGTACAACCTCATCATCGTCAAGATGATTAATTAAGTTATGCTCGGTTAGTAAATTAGTAATATTTCGCAGCTTTAATTAATTGCAGATCACGCACACCTACATATGTACCTAGAAAATAATTACTCTACTGTAGAGTGGTTCTTGAATTAGGTAAGTTTTTTACTTATAGTATACATATTTTCCAGGAATTTCTGGCATCATATGCACTGCCAATCTTAATGGGACTAGTCGACAGATAAGGAAGGACAGAGTTCGTTAGCGTTGATTAATTTTATATTTCTGATTTTTTACTGAAAATGACTTAGGACCATTTGATTCTGACAACTGACAACTCTTTCGTACTCCGAATTGTAGGAAACCTCCATTGTAGGAAACTAACCTCCTAACCTTTGAACAGCGTTGACTAATATTGCAATAGTTTCACTGCCTTCTTTGTTGAGCGATCTGCAAGGTCGTTGATATCCAGACATCCTAACATTGTCTCGGGATATGGGAACATTGAAGGTAATGAAAAAGCAGATGGGCTGGCAAACTCGGGATCTGCCATGAATGACGCTCTTGCAGAATCGGCATTCACACCACTAAGTGCAATCAACAATACAATTTGCTTAAAATACCTCCGAATCGCAGACATGGCAGGCAACATGCAAAATTAGAGGAACGTTATGCCTCTCAAACAAACGTAAACATTGATAAATATAAAACGAACATAGTTGTCATGGTTGTAAGCAATCAGAGAAAAAAGAAACGATTTTCCATTTCCTCCATGAATGCCCTTCCCTATGGAAGGAGAGAATGTCAACTCTGGGCAAACCACTGTTC
>JAYXIM010012054.1:0-171103 GCA_037575425.1 Anastrepha fraterculus | reverse complement strand
ATGTATATGTATATAACCTGCTCAACAATATGTGCATGTTGTTGTTTGCTCGGCGAACATATTTATTAACCATTTACATATTTTATTCTTTTACGTTTTTCCCAGTTCGAGAAACCCGGTCGCCGCGCAGATGTATGTTACCCAGATATGGCAAAAGAAGCTGTCACTAAAGCTTTGCAGGATGCCAAACTTTCCTACTCAGAGATACAGCAAGCCACCGTCGGCTACGTATATGGTGATTCAACTTGTGGCCAACGAGCTTTATATGGCATTGGTATGACCGGCATTCCAATATATAATGTTAACAACAATTGCTCGACTGGCTCTAGTGCACTATATTTGGCCAAGCAGATTATTGAGTCAGGAAATGCCGATTGCGTGCTCGCATTGGGCTTTGAAAAGATGGAGCGGGGCTCATTATCAGCTAAGGTTAGAATTATTTTCGACGATCGAAATTCCAGTACTAATTCTATTTCTTACAGTACTTTGATCGTGCCAATCCCATGGAACGTCACATCACCGAAATGGCGGAACTTACCGAAATTGGCAGCGGTCCAATGGCAGCGCAAATCTTTGGTAATGCTGGCAAGGAGCATATGAAGAAGTATGGAACAAAGCCAGAGCACTTTGGCAAGATCGCTTGGAAGAATCACAAACATTCAGTTAATAATCCGTAAGTAACAGACGGCTATCCGCATTAAAAAAGATCAAAGTTCAACAATCAATAATATAAATATGCAGCACTTATCTTATCTTTTTGTAAATTTTAACCATTTCACTTATTTTTAAAATTTTTGCACTTAGCTACTCCCAGTTTCGCGATGAATATACGTTGGATCAAATTATGCGTTCGCCGCAGGTGGTAGAGGGTGTGCTTACGAAGCTGCAATGTTGCCCCACCTCGGACGGATCTGGTGCTGCAATTTTAGCATCCGAGCAATTTGTGCGCCGTCATGGCTTGGAGGCCCAAGCTGTGGAAATAGTTGCCATGGAAATGGCTACCGATCCTGAGTCGACCTTTGCCGACAAAAGCCTGATGAAAATTGCTGGTTACGACATGACGCGTTTAGCTGCGCAACGCATTTTTGCGAAAACTAACTACAAACCGCAGGATGTAAATGTAGTTGAATTGCACGACTGCTTTTCAGCTAATGAACTAATCACCTACGAAGCATTAGGTTTGTGCGAAGAAGGCAAAGCTGGCGAATTCATTGACCGCGGTGATAATACATACGGTGGTAAATACGTTGTGAACCCTAGCGGCGGTTTGATTTCTAAGGGACATCCCTTGGGTGCCACCGGTCTGGCTCAATGTTCCGAACTGTGCTGGCAGTTGCGTGGTTTGGCTGAAAAACGACAAGTGCCTGGTTGCAAGCTGGCATTGCAACACAATTTGGGCTTAGGTGGCGCAGTTGTTCTTGCTCTGTACCGGTTGGGCTTTCCAGCAGCGACAAACCTTAGCCGCAATTTAACTGCAGCCAGTAAGTTTGCCGCTAACGCGGAGGGATTCAAAGTGACGCCACTGCTGAAGCTCTTAGAAGTTGCCATGCAAGAAGATCAAGACAACCTAATCGAAAAGGTGCGCGCTGTGTTCGGCTTCAAAGTAACAAATGGACCAAATGGGCAAATTGGCTTTTGGGTCATTAACGCTAAGGAGGGTAAAGGCAAGATTACCTTCAATGGGAGTGGTAAGTGTGCATATAAATATACCATGTAACAAAAAGTATGCGCATATGTGTAAACTCTTTCAATTTTGTTATGCAGACAAATGTGATGTTACATTCACCATCAACGATGATGATGTTACCGAACTGATCACCGGAAAATTACCGCCGCAAAAGGCATTTTTCCAGGGCAAGATTAAAATTCAAGGCAATATGGGTCTGGCAATGAAACTTTTGGAATTGCAGCAATCGGCACAATCGCGCATCGACACGCTACGTGCGAAGCTATAAGCCTTCACACATTTTGTGGATATTTCACAAATTGGATTTTTCTTTAATAATATGATGTTGGGGTTTATTATTGGTTATAAGGGTTTAAATCAATTATAAAATCAGTAATTGGATGCAATGTATGATAATTATCTAGTATATTAGTAAGTTTTTTGTTTTTGTATTGAACACTTTCCATTTTTATATGTGCACATACACACAAATTATTTTATATACACACTTTTAAATGCGAAATAAATATTTAACGAAAGTAGAGCCTTAACTGTATTTTATCAAAATAGATATATGTGTGGGGTGTTTTTTTTTAGCTACAAGCGAATTATCGATGTCGACAACTATGGTTTGACAGTTGAGAATGACAAACTGTTGTGCCTAACAATCGATTTATTACATATTTAAGCCGCCATTGATGCCATGCGCCCAAAATTGGACTGATCAAAGAAATCATGGACCACCCATAGCCACGGCGGACATATGCTGAATATCATATTAAAAAAAATGAATGCCATGAACTTATTTACCAGATTACCAACAAAATTCATTCCAACAATATTTCAATTTTGTCTTATCATTTTAAGTTCTCAAGCTCTTAAAAAACACCCGATACATATTGCAAATCTATAGAACCCAGATGTTCCAGTCGGCCAAGAGCTTGCGCTCGGCTGAATATTATGGTACTCGGAGAAAGTCGATGTTGCGCGAGTAGTAGATACCGACATCACATGAGACGCCTCAAAAACAACAGCCTGGGTACGAAGGAAGAGTTTTTTCGAGGCCCTATGCTCCCGAACGAAGTGAATAAGGATTAAAAACAATGGATCTTTCAAAAGGATAATGCACCTGTATACACTTCAAGTGTGGTCAAAACTTGGATTGTGTGCCAGAACGTTAAGACTTTAGCATAGCCAACGTATTCCATAAATGTTCACATTATTGAAAATCTATGGGGATGACTTGCTTGTAAAGTTTACGCAAATAGGTAACAATTTAAAGACAAAAATGCTTTCACATCTGGAAAATTCATACAAATCCATTCATCGACGTATTTACGAAGTAATTTATAAACAAGGTGGCAGCACGAACTATTAAACTTTAACCCCCGTTGGCCACGTTTTTTAAAAACTTCCGTTGGGCATCCGGGTCTAGCCTTTTCTCGTCCTGTTCGAGAATCCTTTTTAAAAAGTTATATCCCTAAATCGATAGAAAATTAAATTTAAAATTTTAAGAAGCTACCTGAAAGCACAAGACGTTAGCTATAATGGAAATATGTTAAATTCACGTCCTCAAAGTCGAAAAAGTCTTGCCAGACCGCTTTGCCCAACAGAGGGTTCAATAATAAATGTAAAAAAAAGCCTATATTTGTTATTATTTTTCCTCTTATTCAAGCGAACCAATAAATCAAGCAAAATATTACAACTTCTGAGGTTTTTCTGCTGCAAAATACCGTTAGATGGAGTAATATTTTGATGAATATTTTTTTCGAGCAAAGTACAGTGTTCACTTGAATTACTTAGTCCCGCCATAAGTTCTGTTACAAGTTAAGTCCGTTATAGATACGAAATTATAATATTTTTTTTTTAATGAAGTTAGTTTTATTTAATCGTGAAAATATTAAAAAAAAGAAATTTAAATTTTCAATCGAAATGGTCACCATTTGCTTTTAAACAAGCCTCCAAACGATTACGCCATTCAGCTATTGTAGCACGCACGGTTTCCATGGATATTCACGTCGTTGCACGAACCAAACATTGTTCGAGGTTCTCCAAACTTCTGTGAGATTTTTGACAGCGCATGCTCTCCAACTCTGACCACAAACTGTGGTACAATGGATTCAGATCTGGACTTTCAGACGGCCAATCTTCTGCGGCTATGAACCCAGGAGTAATGTTTTTTAGCCATGTTGGGTTCTTTTTGCCTTATGGGCTGAAGCGGAATCTTGCTGGGAGATCCAAAGCTCTCCATTGCAAAGAATACTGCTCAGCTGCTTCACCTCGCCCTCTACGACATCCTCCTGGTACACTTTTTTGAAGAGATGTAACGCTCCTACAAAACACTCCCCACCAAACCCATGACGGAGGCTGGATGGTGGCCACGCTGAACCCTTGAACCATTGGAACAATATTTTTTCGCCTTTAGTAGTTTTACCATAGATTTTGTCGTTTTGCTTATTAAAAACTTCTTCAACAGTGCAGAAGAAGCTGCTTGCATCTGTCGAGTCTAATTTTCTTCAAAAGATGTCCAGTTGAGCGAGGCAAGACTTTCCTTTCATGTGGTGATTATCTCTAGTCTTGACATGGATTTGGTCGATACATTCATTCCTCTGTACATGATTTTCTGCTTTCTAAGGGGGCATTCCTGCGAATTCTTTCTCGAGCGTCTTTTTTGACTTCACTGGCTCTAACCACGGGAGGTGGACCACTTCTTTTCTATTTGTCAATTCTGGCTTTGGGAAAAACGATTGATCGTGCGGTAAACAAACATTCCCGAAATATTAAGTTTTTTCAGCAATTCGTAAATGTCACTCGATTTTCCTTAGCTCCTCAGTACATTGTTAACAAGCGAAATTTGCCAAGAAACTGAGTCTAATTTATGAGTAGAAAATGCATACGAACAAAAGCAAAAATAAAGGAACTTTTTTTTGCGAATTTTTTCTCGCCGTATGCATGGTAAAATTAGTCACAGATTACTAGATAAAATACGTTTGCTCTAATAACCATTTTCATCCATAAAAATTATTGCCTCTAAACAAGTGAACTGGGCTGTATAAAAATAAATAAATAAATAATGAATAATTGGCGCGAACACTTCTGTTAGGTGTTTGGTAGAGCTCCTCCTCCTATTTGTTGCGTGCGTCTTGATGTTGTTCCACAAGTGGTTTTTTATGAGCAGTTTTTTCATAGCTGAAATACACTCGGAGGCTTGCCATTGCCTGCCGAGGGGACTGTATACTCGTAGTAAATTGAAAACTTTGAAACTGTTTTTCTCGTATTTCGAATTTTTTGAGTTATAACGTTCTTCCCAGAAACGAGCAGTATATACATACATATGTAGGTATGCACATTTCATTCCATGATAAGAAACAAATCATTGACGTATTAATAAAACTTTATTTGCTAATCTTTCATCTATATTTAATATATGTATGTAAGTATGTATATGTAATATAAGTATATATGTATATGTATTGTATTTCTGTAGGTAATTAATTGTTTCTGTACATATGTATGTATGGGATGCGCAATTCATACATAACACTTACTATGCATGTACGTACGTACGTATGTATGTATGTACATACTATATGTGGGCGTGTATTTATGTAAACATGTATGTATGCGCGTTTCACATAGGGATATACAACAAAATATATGTAGGTACCACGCATATATGCAAATGTAAATATTTATGTATATACGTAAACTAATTGCCACAGAAAACAAAAAACGAAATACAATTAAACAAATATGCTTTTTATATGCAGACCTGCGATTTTTGCAACTAATGCAATTTAACAACAACTTAGACGCCTACAAATACACACCGCCTCCCGCATTTCGCCCAATTTCTTGCACTAGCAATGGGGTGCTTCTTAATGAGTTATTGTGTAAATAGATGGTGCATTTAAAAATTAAATATATTTATTTGTTTAAGTATATTTATGTATGTATACATACGCGTATTTAAAATCTGATAGTCAAGTCCTTTCAAAATACATTCATACCTATATGCAGGTCAATTGAGAATACAACGGCATGAAAACTTTCAAACAAATTTTCAAAAATTTTTCTTAAATCGCAGTAAAATATTGTATGTATGTATATGAAAAATTATTTCAAGTTCGGTGGAACCACTCTCCTTATAGGCGACGCATATTGAATATATTTATTGTTTATCCATTTATCGTTTGGCTAGCTTTTTCTTAGGCTAACCATCCGTAGATCTTAATCCCATAAAAGCCAGTTTACTGGAGTGACACAGATTTTTATACGGCCAAGAACTGAAGTAGAATTTAATAACTGAAAATTTGCATTTCGTCCTAAAAGTCTTTTGTGCACTTTACTCATCACAATACCTCATCCGAACCCAGTAATTGAAGGTTTGCGCTTCGACCTTCTGATCTTTTGTGCCTTTTACGCATCACAATATCTCATCCAAACCTAGTTCCATAAGTAAACCCAAGATGGACTGTTATAGAATAGAATTGAAGGTTTGCGCTTCGACCTCCTGATCTTTTGTGCCTTTTACGCATCACAATATCTCATCCAAACCTAGTTCACTAAGTAAATCTAAGATGGGCTGTTATCTAATTGAATAATTGAAGGTTTGCGCTTAGACCTCCTGATCTTTTGTGCCTTCTACTTATCACAATACCCTATCCAAACCCAGTTCACCACGTCCAAACCTAAAATGGGCTGTTACTTTAGCAGCGTCCCCAACAATTTGAGGATAGTTTTATGCTGTTACAAAAACTAACTTTCGTTGTTGAATGGGGAATGGGTCCCCTTTGATAATAACCACACTACGAGCAACTTGTAAAAAGAAGACTATCTTAGAGAAAACAGCAGCTCTCGATTATTCTCATTTTCTAGCGAGACTTGTGCCAAGAAGCCATTTCATAAAAATAACAATAATTTTAAATTATGTAATATATATAAATTTATTAGCACTCATTGCATTCTATGCATCGAATTTGAACCGAGTCATTTAGATGTACCACTCTTGAGATTTCTTTTGCATACGAATGTAATAAAGTGTGTCAGTTATTGCCTCGATATTGGCCCATATTCGTTAAAAGCAAGCCACTCTTTTCATAAAACTAGAAGACAATTTTCCCATAGCATTAAATTTATATCGCAATAAATAATTCTTGAAATTCATATACTATGTGAAGCTGCACTGTACTGTGAGGCGAATGGGTGAGGGTAGTGGATGATTACCTATCCATAAATAATAAACCATTGAGTCCCCGGGCACATAGGATGTGATGCCGCAACCAAAAACATCCCCATCACATCCTCACTAATGTATGACGTCTCATCTAAGTGAGACATTTTTACCGAGGTAACTAGACAAAGACGACTAACCATGGACTGGGCAATGTACGCCCATCACTTCTCTGAAATCAACCCAAGCAAAAAAGAGGCCAGTCTACGACCCAAACATATCTCTCCATGTGCTAAGGCACTTTACTAGTCAGCGGATTGGCCAACAATTATAACCCATGCTCATGTATTACAACGATCCTTGAGCGACACTTGTTCGTTCTGCGCGGAAGCCGCAACGCCTAAACACATCCTAATCTGTCCAACAATAGTTGCACGTTGACAAGAGATTTCGTAATACGCAGACCCCCATCGCGATGCTATAAAATTACATTGTTAAAAATGTAGAATTAATGTATAGCCTTCTGAAAGAAGTTGATTTGCTCAAAAGGATTTTGACCGATCGCTAAAGTAATTCATAAATTTCTTCGGATAAGTTGCAAGGGGCAGCTGAAGGCCTCCGTTGCCCGCGTTGCGAGTATTGTTTTTGTAGGTTATTTAATTTATTGGACAAAAATGGCGCAAGCATTCTTAAAAAATGGTAGGCCAAACTTATTTTCGCCCCACAAGAGCTCTTCCAGTTTTGTGCCACCTACGTAAGGCAAATGGTTTCAATCACAGGTAACACCCTTGGAGGTCGACCTAACAAAATGTTTTAGTTTTTCGCAAAGCAACACGCCAACGCGAGCCCGTGCCTACCCGGCGTTTTGAAGATTCATAAATTTAAGAAGGAGCAGCCGTAAAAACGGACAGACAAGCAGTTTGACTTTAAAATAAAATAAAATGGAATACCCAGGCAATTTGTGGATTTTTATCCCGCCATTCAAATAGTAGCACAAAAACAAAAAAGTTTTATGCGCGCAGTTGTCAACGAATTCAGAAACTACGCACAAATATCCATCTAAATATCCAAATTCATATTCAGTTTCAATCAATGCAACAACTTTATGGCGAAATGCAAGTCTCTGTTTTTTCTGTTTACTACAAAAACCATATACATAAATCCAAGTTTCAAACTTTGTGCAAATTAAAAAAAAAAAAAACAAATCAACAAATTTTCAACAAGATTTTAAACTTTTTAAGCAGAATTTTTAGAAAAATTTCGAGTTTGCAGGGTTAGGTTAGGTTGAAGCGGTTGTCCTACGGGACACTCTGGCCCATAGCCGATTGTGATAGTATGCAGGGTTATAGCCCTTATGCCTCTATATTCCTTGCTTCCTTTTGACTGTTACATGAAGCCATTATGAAAATGTAATGAAGATCTATTTTTGATATGATTAACATTTTCATTATTATTTTTTGTATTGACTGCCAATATAGTTCTCTTCAATACTCAAGCGGAGAAAAAAGGAACTATATTCCACTTTCTCTGTGAATGCCCTGCCTTATGGAAAGCAAGGATGTCAACCCTTGGCAAACCGCCTTTTCAAATCCTCGAAGAGGTGGCCGGCATAGACTTAAAAAACCTTATAAGGTTTTTCAATCGCACAGACTGGATATAGTCGTGCAGAAATAATCGTATAACTTGTTGGTAGCGAGGATGTGACAACCAAATCGTGCAGAACACTAATTGGATTATTGGTGAATCACCAATTCAACTAACTAACTAACCCACATACAACTGAAGGGTTTTCCAATAAGTGCAAGTCGAAATGGAATAAAACAAGGTGCTTCTGAGACAACAACGAAATTCTTTTTTTTTCAGAATGTATGGCATATGAAATTTTTCAAATGTCCGCTGTTACACCGCCCGGTGGCACAGATGGGAGAGGTCCAATTTTCAATGAACCGTCTGAATTTGAGCAATGGCCAGGGGTACGTTGACTTTGAGAGCATCGATCGGTTGAGGCTTGTTGGCGTAGACCTGCGACTTCATAAAACCCCAAAGACAAAGTCTAGCGACGTCAAATCGCAAAATTCCAATTCACATCACTACTACGAGTGATAAGTAGAAGTTGCAGCCCAACATTCTCAAGAAAGTTGTATTATTTGCACGGCAGTCGATTCTATGTTACCGAATTTACGTACGGTAAAGTACGCCATACAGCAACTTTTTCCAAACATTTACGTGGAATCTTTATTCTGGTAAAACAACACCAACTACAACAACAAGAACATTTGCGTGTGCTGCCCAATCGTGTAACTTGCCACGATGATTTGACGTCAGTGACTGAATAATAAACAATAAATTTCGCAGACTCCGCTGCAGCCTCTCAATGCCGGCCCGTTTCTTTTAGAAAATCCAATAAAAATATGCGCTACATTCTATTTACATATATCGTGTATATATGTATACATGTACTTTCTTGTAATATTTAAAATTCAATTAAAAATTAAAAAAATAACAACAATCTCTAGAAAATCTCATTTGAAAGTTCTCCCCCGTTTACTTCTACTGGACTTTCAGATCTGTTTGTTCTCCGTAATAGCGAATTGTTATGCTAAATGTGTGTGTTCGTGTTAGTTAATCGTTTGTTGTCTTTACCTAATAGCAAACCAAACATAAATGGTACCCATTCATAGTTAAAAAAAAATTAAGTGAACTCGAAAATATATTTTGGACGCTACTTTTCAATAGAAATCCCAAACTGATTTAACTGCGAATGTGCGCTCATATACATACGTTTATGTTAAGCAGAAAAATATGTGGTTGCACATAATCAAACAATTTTTCATCATAGATAATTTAAGGAAAACTAGTCTCTTACAACTCAGGTTAAGCTACTCATAAATATATGTGAAATGTTATATAATATAATAAAAAAGTATTTACAAATATGTTGCCAATTGTAACAATAATTCCTCTCTTCTTCCATAGGTGTAATTTTTTTATGCACTTTACAGTTGCTAGCCTGAACACTGAAAAGCTGAAGTGCCACACGCATTTGAACATCAATTATATCCTTTTTAAGCAGAATATACACCGTTAAAAAATTTGTTTCGATATTCCTTATAGCTGCTCAGCACTTCAACTTTTCGGTCGTAGTACAATAAATCACTTCACTTCCATCATCTCAGGCGAAAATGCGCCCGCTTATCGTTAACTACCTTAGCCCATTAGCCCATCGTTTTAGTGTAGTGATGATGAGTAGTTATGTGTGGTGGGTGTCGATGTGGTTGCCGCATTACTATTATCCATGCTGGCCATGATGGAGCTAAGCAGATCAGCTGGTGCTGACGTTGGTGTCTTACTTATCGATCCGACCTTTATGATTTTGTGTGCCACCTTTCGTTCAACTTGTTGCTCCGCTGTACCAGCAGCCATTCGAACAGTGACACAGGTGTTATTACTCTTTTTGAGCGTCGCAGCCGCCTGATGTGTTGGTATAGTTGATATCGTCGATTGCGGTATTATTGCTACGGCTTTAGCTGGCTGATTACCTGTGCATATGACTGGTGCTGCGAGCAACACAGTTTTGTTTTCAAGCGGCGTTACTGGTGTTGGTGTTGGTGGTGGTGGCGGTAATGGTGGTACTATTTCCGGCGGTAATGGCGGATATGTCATCGTTGCACTTGCCGCTTCCGTCGTCGGTGCTGAAGCTAATGCTTTCATTGGTGGTGGTGGTGCCACTGCAATAAGCTCTTCGGAAACGGTCACCTCTTCCTCATGATCGACAACCAATTGGGCTTGGCAGAGCGTTGCGGGCTCAGTTACAACAGGAAGTACATTGATAGTATCCGTTTGGGGAGTCAGCGTACAACTTTGCGTCCCTGTTGCGGCATTCAACATCGAATTGGTTGCATAATCATTTGGTCGCAGCAGTGCTGTGGAGGGCAGTGGCAATACTGCCTGTGGTGTATACGGCAGCAGCGGTACTGATGGTGGCTGCGTTTGTACATTGGCTGATGCTGCCTTGATGTTGGTGGTGCCGATGGCGCCAGAGACGTTGGAGGAGGGGGTAGGAGAAGGCTCATCGGATATTATTTGTACTTGAATTTTGATCTCGGGTTCTTTTTGATTTAGACTGTTAACGTAGGCCTCGCGATGTGTAAAGGGCGTTTGAGGCACAAGTGGCAAGGGTGTTGCAGGCACTGTCGGCTCCGGCAGTTTGGGTATCTTTTGTGATGTGGATGGTGTGGACGCAACTGATGCTAGCGCTGCATTTTTTGGTGTTACTGGCGTCGTTATGTTAAGTAGTTCATAGTTAGTTTTTTGGACGACATTTTGTGCGCTAGGCACGAAAGTTTGCGTTTGAGATTTCGTAACTGAGTTTAAGTAGGAGTTTTTGGGTTGCGTTTCATTTGGTACATCGCCGTTAGCGTTAAATTTATGCATTAAACTATTACTGTTACTGTTACTGTTAGTGCTGCTTCGTCTTTCTTGTTTTATAGCCTCTACATTAGATGTGTTATCCTTGGACTCTTTGCGCTTTTTCAAAGGTTTCTCATTGGCGCTCTTACCTAAAGTCGCCACTGCGGTTGTTGTAGTAGAAGTAGACGCGCTACTACTGCCGGCTGTGCTAACGCTGTCATTTGCTGAAATAGCCGGCACATCGTCTTGCCCACTGCCCGCTGTCATCGACTTGTTTAATTCGTGTTCGAGTACAATTTTGCGCATATCGATTCTGGCATCATCTCTGACGGCTTTCCGCTTACGGCCTGTTGATGCCGCAAATTCCGAGCCGTCTTTCGAATTGGAATCCTCGGTGCCACTTTCACTTGAACGCCGCTCTTTGCCATCGATGTCGATGATCTTTGTCTTCTTGGTTTTGCCATCGTGTGAACGTTTGCACGGTGTGCGCTTGCCATGATGATCGTCGTGCGACACAGGATGTGGCAACAGTGTTTGCTTCTCTTTGTAGTGTGGTGGCTCTGCCAACACCGGATTATTCTTCTCGTTAATTACCTCCTGCCCCGGATAATACTGACGCAAACGTAAGTGCCAAGCTGTGAGAATAAAATACCAAATAAATATTAATTAGCATGTAGAATTAAAATTTAGCAACTTCGAACATGGATTAATAATAACGGAGATTATTCTAAGAAGATGCTTTCGCAGAAGGATCCTGCGATGCCCCTATTATAGGAAATGTCCACAGCGTATTTACACCAAAATGAAGAATTTAATAGAAATATAATGGAAGTCTTCATTCTACGAACTAAGTTCGTTCTCACGACAAACGATTCCACGTAACCGATACAACCAGGACGATCAAGTATCCGATCAAGTACTGTCTCTTCAGTATTTTCCAAAAATGTATGGGGAATGTTTTAGGCTTTTACAACAATAATGTTTCGAGATGCCTAGAATGCCCTATGAAAGTCCCAAAGTTTGGGGTTTGAGGTACTTAATTTTTTTACAATTTTGAAATATTGATACTGTTAAGTAAGGATTTTTGCCTGTTGCGATTGTATTTACAAACGCAATTTTCCAATTCAAGATTTCCCATCTAAGATTGTTTATAAAAACACCAACAATTGTAATTGTTAAGGCCAGAGGTTTAACTTTAGGTGTTTAAGGTGTTCTAGCTATGGGTTTGCAGTTAAGGAAATTTGCCGAAATCGATCATTTTCGCAATAAGTAGTGGAGCTAATAGTTGTGTTCGATAAGAAAATTACCCATTACCAGCCGTCAATCCAAATCAAGAGTGAAAATTCTATCCCAAAGAGAAGAAAAAAGGAAAAAAAGTTAAGGAGCGGAGAATTTCTCCATCACTTGCAAAAACGGATCAAATATATCAACTTTCCATTCCATTTTCGCGTAAGCGAAAATTTTCTCTTAAAAAAACAAACCGGTAGAAGACATATCACCTGAGTTTGTTTAACATTTTTTGTCTTACCCAAAAAAAATAAAACATCTTCCATTTCATTGTTTCTGACTATAAACGGCAAATTTCAAACCGGCAGAAGTGTACAAAAGACGAAATTCCAACATAAATTTGATTGCTAACAAAAAGTCCAGTATTCTGATCACATATTTTCACGACGAATAATTTTTGCTAGCCAAAATTTCTTCCGCATAAAATGGGCGTCTGTCTTTCATCGAATTGTCACTTTGCTCTCTCAATTTTTGAGCGATCAATAATATTTTAGCCAAGTCTCATTCTTTAAAGGTGGTGTAACTAGACCAAGGCGAATTTACTATAGGTGACAGCAACCACATATAAGTAAAGCCCTACATGTATTTGTTGTTGCGTTTGGTCCAAGCATCACGTCAAAATCAGTAATTAAATGTAAACATACGAATGTAAACATACCAATACATACAAACAAAGCATATCATTTTGACGTAAGCCATATCTACGGTAAAAAATTCAGCTGGGTGAATGCTGTCACCTATAATAAATCCACCTTGAACTAGACCAACAAAACTATTCTGTACGTTTGATTGTCAAAGCGAAGTATTGGAAAACTAGAAAACAAATAATGAATTCGCCTTGTTTCATTCTGAGCTGACAACCACATGGACACGGCGAAAGAAAAACACAAATCAGCTGATTTACCAACACCACCTTTAATAAATTCGCCTTGATTTTGGCGTTAACAAACGGCTCATTATAAAAATTTGGAATAACTATTGTTATTTGTTATCTAATTTGATTTTAAACCATTTATGAAGGGGGAGACACTTTTTTCGTTTTTTTTCCCACAAAACATTTATCATATCATAAAATTAATGTATTGAGCCTATACACGATGGTACACATATTTTGGTTTTGTTTTTATCTTGATTATTTTGACAGTAGCAGCTCTGTTCCGCTGGAAATCTTGACCGACAGTCAATATCATATCTCCGCAAAATTAAATGAATCGCTTTAGGCGTAAACAACGTTGGGAAACTTTTTTTGTAGGTGCGATTTTATGCGAAGAATTATTAGTGATTCAAGTCGTAAGGCGAATATAGAGCGAACCATTCTTAAAATGGAGCCAGAAACCCAAGGTTTGGGAAAACTGGGTTAACAGGCAACGTTACTGCGAAAGCAGCCGATGAAGCCACTTGAATGAAACCGTCTTCCATAAATAACGGGAATACTTTCCCTTTCGACGACCTGATACCCTTAGTTTCATTTGGAAGAAAATTTTATGTCAGCAATCCAGAATGCATTCAGGGAGGTTTGACGAATATTTTCTTTACCGATGGGTCCAAGAATGAAATAGGGTCTGGAGCCGGATGGTACTTAAACGATAGTAATAAGTATCACTATGAAACGAAAATGTTCGCCATCCTAAAAGAAGCCGAATGGATAATCGAGAGGAGATGGAGCGGGGAACAGATTGCAATTCTGCACTGAAGGCCCTGTAGTACGCGAAGCAAACCTCGAAGATTGTTCAAGAATGTAAGAAGAAGCTTAATTCTGTCGCAAGACAGAACAGGTTTGTACTTATATGGATTCCAGGACTCTCCGATGTTCAAGGAAACGAAATTGCCGATGAAGAGGCCAACCGTGGATCAGCAGTTCCCCACAAGGGCCAGAGCCAATAATCGGAATCAGTTACGCAGGAATCATGAATTGGATCAGCGTATGCAATTAAAGAGAGCTGGTCCTGTCTAGAACGCTGCAAAACTGCAAAGTGTTTTGTGACAAGTCCGAACTGAAAACTGTCAAACTCTAAATACAATAGGCTTTTTAGCCTGGGTGTTTTAGGAGCCACCAAATCTCTTGGTGCTCCTTGGCTCGAGCTATTCAAATTTCTTTTTGCACTTTCGAATAAGCGAATAATATACGGAAACAAAATTAGTGAAGTTAAAATTAAAAAAACAAAGGCTATATGGACCTGCCCGTACCTAAAATGGTTGCAGTCTTGAGTTCCGGAATGTTAATTTTTTATATATTTATTTGGTACAGTCATTTCAACCTATTTTAAATTTCAGTATCACTTAAATTTTATTACAATCTACTGAATTCTCAAAATATTTCACATTTTTTTCGATAGGGTTCTTAATTTTGTGCCACCTTGTATTCTTTAGTTCCATCAAAGTATCATATAACGCCTCGAGAAATACCAAGTTCCCACGACAGTCGGTTCTACGTTACTGGAACGACCAGAATTTATATCCCGCCAAGGACTGTCACTCCAGCAGCATACTCTTACGTTGATGGGGAATGTTTATGTTGCTACAACAACAACAACCAACCAACCAAATTTTTGTTCTCCCTCTAGGTTAAGTATCATCCGTAGTCGCGTCGAGAGTTGAGCAGCGGCCTTCGAAACGATATAAATTTGCAAAAATTTGTGGCAATTACCGTCGTGATTCGGTGCGGTGGTATATTTGTGCTTGAGTTTTAAATGTGGGCATACATTTTTCTTCAACTAAAATGTCCTGACAATGGTTGCGATCCGAGAATGAAAGATTCTAACAAATTTGTTGAATCTTGTAGACTCGACAAAAAAAACTATTCGGCCGGCGCACCAAAGTCTAGTCACCTTTCCACTTTTTCGCATTATATTTTAAACATACTTTGTTCATACTACCAATTTTGATATCAGCAAAGCTTAAAAAGCCAATGTTACTTAGAAAAAACCCTATTTCCCAATGTAAAATTACGTGGTAATTGCGCTAGGCTACTTTTAAAGCAATTCAGTGTATACACGTGAGGAGTTTTCACATTAATCTTTCTTCGCGGTTCGGCCAAAAGGCGTTTTTAATACTTGCACTAAGACTAAGTAACGATCACATTCGCAGATGCGTTTATTGCGCAAATAGACTTGAAAGAAAAAAAAGTTGAATGTTGCACGAAAATATTAGAACAAAAAGCAACCCAATCACTACAATGACAAAACGGAAACATCAACAGCTTCACTTATCTAGGAAGCCAAATCACACTGGATAATGGTGCAAAAGGCGATATTGATGCTAGAACCAAAAATGCCAAGGCAATCTTTGCAAACCTCAAAAAGATCTGGTTTTCCAAACCGCTGACTACGCGCACGAAGCTACGAATTTTTAATTCGAATGTTAAATCCGTCCTACTGTATGGATGTAAAACGTAGGTTATAGTCTGTATCTGCGACGGAAATTGTAAACACTTGCGAATCGATCTGTTATAATTATCCTCCGTCCCTGGTGGCCCGACAATTGGTTTTCAAACGAACAACTCCTTGATCGAAGCAGACAAAAATCAATAGACATTGAAATACGGCAGCGAAAATGGAAAGGCATTGGCCATACACTGCGCAAGCCGGCGACCAACAGATTTTAACTAGAATGGCGCTGGATTGGAACCCACAATGATCGCGCCGCAGGGGACGCCTTAAAGGATTTTGGCGACGTAGCCTTACTGAGAAATTTAAAGAAATTAACGAATAATCTAATATGACCTCAGATCAAGACGAAAACCAAGAAGTATAATCGTACAGCATTGGGAAGTCATTGCGCCCAAAGCTAACGCTATAGCAACTAATAATAATAATAATAAAATATGCTAACACTTTGCAGGATTTGGCACTCATTATTTGACAATCACACTAAGTAGTTTTCCCCTGGGTTTATTATTCGCTTTTCTTAGTTTTAAATAAACTTACAAAGGGCGATAACGAAAAAAATCTAGCACAAGAAAAGCTTTGTTCTTATTAATGCAACTTAAAAACATAGAAAAAATCAAAGTAAGCACAGCAGCGTGCATCCCTTTCATGCATAAGTTAACAGTAGTAGATCCAAACACCAAATCACAATGAAATTAATACTCCATTTAAGTTAGGTTAGGAAAGCCAGGTTACTTGTCTAAGACAAGACACTCGGTGGTCCTAAGACCCATTGTGATGCCTGCATTTAATTTCCATCCCCTAACTAAGTTGCTTGAGCCACTTAGATCTTTTTAAGAAGGCAACTAGTCCCTTCCCATGCTCCCTTTATATTTCATTATTTTTGTGCAAGCAGCAAAAATAAACACAACATCAAAGAGAGCATTGAAGTATTTATTTATTATTTCGTTTAGCGTTTTTAAGTAGAATTTTTTGTAGGCAGGAATACTGAAGTCTGATTTTGTTGTGCGGGGAATTCTGAAGAAGGAGTTACAATATATATTATGAAATATAGATAAAGATAAGATTACAGCCAACACGGATCCTTGCGGTAGACCAATTTCTGCATCAATTTCTGTAGATACCGCACGATCAACTACAATGTTCTGCTTTCTTCCACTAAGGTAGCTTTCAAACCATTTCAGTTCTATATTTTTTTATGCGTATGTAGAATAACTTTGTGTATCAAGATACTTTTACCTATAGTTTCAACTGCTCTTTTAAGGTTCGAATGTCCTTTTATTGAAGTCAAGATAGGTGAGTGGATACAACCCCCACCACATGACATTACATACAGCTGATTTAATTAAAGCCAAATACCGCCCGTTGATATGAAGCTCAGCAAGCAATTCCTGTTGGGTTGCTACCGAAGTAAGTTCCCCTGCAGGGACTTGCTGAGGGCTGAGCCACTCCCATGCGAGTCAGGAGGTGGCTCTACATCTAAAAGCCTGAACGCCACTAGAACTACTGGACCAGGCAGTGTTTTTATAGACCGTTCCCACGACAGACGGTCTATTCAAATGCTCCAATTTTTATCTGGCCAAATACTGTCACTCCTGCAGCAGCCCCCGTACATGTATGAGGAGTGTTAATGCTGCTACAACTTCAACAACACCAAAAGTAACAACAGTGTATAGACACACTTTAACCCTCCGTTGGGCGCCCGGATACTCGCTAGACTTTTTCGACATTGGACGTGAATTTAACATATTTCTATTGTAGCTAACGACTTTAGCTTCCAGCTGTGTCCTTAAAATTTAACTTTCTATCGATTTATTGATATAACCTTTTTAAAAGAGATCCTCGAACAGGAGGAAAAGAGGCCGGACCCGGTTGCCCAACCGAAGGTTTTAAAAAAGGTGTCCAACGGAGTGTTAACGACATTGAGAGAAACTCTTTTACCACCTTCCTAAACATCTGCCCCCGAACGTCGACACCGGAGTCCAATCACCACCCATCGCAGACAAAGAGCCTCAGCTGCTTCGTGAGACCCACATTATCTTTTCACAATTACGTTCAGGATATTGTCGTGGGTTAAGTTCCTACCCGCCCAGAATCGACTCCCACATACTCAACATACTGACATGTGAAAGTACCCCACACGATACTAACTAATTATTCACATGCCCCCTTAAACCCACTAAACTAACACCCTTTTCCATTTAGAAAGGACCCTACCCGCATGTTTCCGGGGCCTACCGTTAGCTGAGATCTACAATGACGACCGGTAACTACACCTACTGGCAGAGCTTGATGTATCTCTACAACAACAACCGCCCCTTATTGATAAATTAATGGGTATGCTACGTGGAAAACTGTAAACTTGCAAATTACATAAACAGATTGTCGTAATTCTTTCAGCACTTACCAATACTGGTAACAGCTGTAACCGTCCGGAATTGATGTATAATATTTCGCGGCAAAAAGTATATATCATTATCGCATAGCTGAATGCGAGAATAACGAATGCCTTCACGTCGCAACTGATTGAGCTTGGCATCCTCAGTCCACTGCACGCACTGTGATATTGGTGGCTCATGCAAATCGAGTTGCAAAGCTTCGACAAGATAATTGAAGTCTTGAGCGGCAAAGGCCACTACGTCCTTTGTAATACGATTATGAGTGTAAGGTTGTCCACAATGCACCGCTTTAAGTATACCTAGACGATATAGAATTCTTTATGAATATGCAATTGAAAAGAAATTGCAAATTTGCGTACTTACCCACAGCAGCCGTGGTATTTCGCTCGTGACCATGCCCAACATGATCCGCGTGTGCCTTTGTGCGATCCTCAATCATAGTCTCTCTCGCTTCCGATAATCGTGGTAGATACTGCAGATTTCGCAGCTCATTTATGCGTGTCCTTTAATTTTAATAAAAAGAATAGAATTATAATTTATTTGAAAACAGCACAGAAAAGCTTAACACACCGTTGACGCTTCAGTGGTGTTTTACTGTTCAGCTCTGCTGTAGGCACTAATTGCTCGCCTGCACGTACCCACAATATAGGTCCGTCATTCGAAAGACGAGGATCGGTTTGTAAAACCGAATATGAACCCCAGGGCATCGTCTACAAAATAATTTAATATAAATGAATTTAATCCTTTATCATTATATTTATTATAAAATACCTTCTTCAGAAAAGGATTCGACTCGATGCGCCCCAATAAATCGGGAAAATATCCGCCCACCTCTTCGTGCACCTTACCAACCAAACTTATTTGGTGTAATGGCCCATAACGAAAAGTGCCTTGCGAGTAATTTCGCACAACCTGCGGAATAATGCAATCAATTAAGAGATACAGACAAGATGAAAGATTCTTTTTTATTTTTTTATTCCCTAAACCACTTACCTGTTCATTGTATTGCGCCATTGTGCAGGTTTCAATGTCGGAATTCCGCCCCAGAACACCTGCTTTTACTGTTAACGTTGAATAATTTTCTGCCATGTGTTCTAATAAATCGGGCAGGTAACGTGCAGCATCATGCACGATGCCCATTACATGCAACGCATATCCCTGATCGTCTTCTGCGAAACAAACATTGAAAAATTCTTCCACCAGTTCCTCCATCTGTTCCGGAGATAGTTGTTCCAATTCATCTTGATAGAGATGTATTACAGATGCGCCACCATTCGGATGCACATCCACTTCAAATAATCTTCCGTACTTTAAGTGTTCCAAGCCCTCAGGTGGTCGTTGTAGACGTCGTCGTGGAGTACTTAAAACGAAGGGTTCACTTTGGTGAAATTGTGTGCCTACGCTGGCACGACGTATTTTTGAACGCTTATAGCACTTAGAACAATCGCGACTGCGGGAAGATGACGATGACGATGCCGACGCTGATGCCGGTGTCGAAGTTGACGTTGACGAAGAAGAATGCTTCGTGCTTGAGGATGATGAAGATGTCGAGTTTTTGCGATGATAACTACTACTGGATGAGGAAGATTTGCGGCCACTCGAGCTGTATGTCGACGTCGACGTCGAATGCGCGCTGCTACTAGACGATTTAGCCACCGGTGACATTTTAGGAGTATGTGAGATCACTCGATTATCATTAAGTGTTTCGGCCTTTGCCTCTTTCGGAGTGGGATTCACGAAGGGTTCGTTGTTGAAAACTAATTGGCGCGTAACATCGTCGCGCGTTTTTACTGCGATTGTGCAATTGATTCCTCCTTCGGCGATATTCCCATTTGAAGCATTGCCGTTGCACTCAGTTTTAACGTTCGTTATCACATTGTCTTCTAGTTTTACCGCTGCAACTGGTTTATCGATATTTAAATCATTGGGACCGGCCTCACTGATACCGTTACTTAGTTTTGCGGGCTCTGTTATAGCATTGACAGCAATAACGTTTAATGGAACTTCTTTATCCAATTTTTCCTTTTCTTCCTTTATGTCTTGTTGGCCCATTTCAATAATTTTATTCTCTGGCACTTGTAGATGTTTATTTTTTGGTTCTTTCAATTCAACTTTGATTGTATTTATTATTTGCAAAATTGGTTTTTCGACCTCGATTTTCTTAGCCTGTGCTATTTCTTGAGATGCAACATTTATTTCTTTACCAATTACAGCGATGTTGGTTCGGCTATGAGACTTCGTTGAGCTGCTGTGACTGCCACGACTACTATCGGAACTACGACGTCTATGCTCGGTCAAGGAACTCATGGTGGATTCTGCAGAAGGAAGCTGCAATTTAAGATTAATAAATGCGTAAATATCAATAAATGTACCTTACTTTAACTATTCAAGTTTCTTTTATAGTATACCTTCTCTCTGTCGCGCTTGAAAGATAGGCTCGACGAAGTGTTCGGCTTTGACTTTTCATGTTTATTCCCGCTTTCCCTTATTTTGTCGCAGTTAACCCCGGAAGATGTTCGAGAGTGCGAACTGTGTTCCTTATTAGCACGGTCTTTTGTAGAGTCCCGTTCTCGATGGCGCTCGCGATCTCGTTCTTTTTGCCGAATTTTATCCTTGTTGCGCTCGCGATCATGTTCTTTGTCCCGATCACGTTCACGATTTCGTTCTCTATCTTTTTCACGATCCTTCTCCTTCTTTTTCTTTTTATGATTTTTATCTGTAAAAGTTTTTGATACCTTTGTAAATAAATTAATTCGTGTATTCTCTATTACAACTCACCTTTATCATTGCGATATTTCATATCAACATCTAGAATACTTTGTAAATTCTTAGTTTGCTGTGTATCGACTTTAACAGCGTTTGCCAGCGGAATTCCCTTTTCTTCTCCTTCGCCTTGCCCAACTTTTTCCACGAGTGCATTCAGAGTGCCATTGTTTGAAGCATTTAGTTGCCCGTTGACAGGTTCATGCAACTTCACCTGTACTGGTGCTTCTTTATGTTCCTCTAGCGGCAAGGCTATTTTAGCGCCACTTTCAATTCTTGCACTTTGCATGGCTAATGTTTCAACCGTCGCTTGTATATTTTCCATCGGTTTTTCTATTTTTCTAATTACATTCACTATGCGCTTTGTTTAATTTTTCACCCTTCTCCTGGGTGTTACTTTACTTTGCTAAAGTGCACGCAAACCCGCACGAGAGGCAATAACAAAAATCGATGAATTTACCGCCACGCTTCTTCCGTCTTGGCCCCTACCTCTGCTACTGCGCTTTTCACTGCGTAGTTTTTCAAAGCGCCAATATTGGGAACATGGACGTGAACGTTAACACGACTGTATAAAACACAATTCGCTCAGTTTGCCACCTCCACTTTGCAAAAAAAAAAAAAAAAAATGCCACATACAACACAACTTGAGTTCTTTGTATTCACTTGAGAAAATAAAACCACCTATATGTAATTGTAAAACCTCTTTGGGGGTTTTTCGCCAACAGTAATTTCAGTTCAACCTATTTTTCATCGAGAATTTTTCAATGCACTTGCGGCTGCTATGCCCCTACGCTGCCCTACGTTGCTATAACTTCTGCTACGACCTCTGCTGCTGCATTGAATTGTTTTCGTTTTTGTGCCGCTGCTGATTCAATGGCGCAAAATACTGCAACAGTTTATTGCCCCAGTGTACTCGGCATTTACTATACTTTATTATAAAACTGTTCAATACACTTTTCAACAAAGTATTTTTGTATTTTTATAATTTTTTCACATTTTTTAAATAATTTTCCACGCGTTTTTCTCGCACATCAACACAATTTTTGACCACGAACTTACGAAGCAAGCTGCAATGTTCGGGTCACGTAGTTGGGAAGTACAGGATTGCATTTTTGGGGAACTAAGTGACTGAATTCCTTTAACTAGGTGGTGAATTTGATTGGCATTGAGAAATCGGAAGCACTTTCTTAATGCGCAAACAAAAATCGTTTGTACTCTGTTTGCTCAAAAAAAAGTCACTTCATTATATTTCGACATTACGAAAATATTGTCATGCGCCCAGTGAACAGGTTTCATATTTCATAGAGAAATAGACAAGAAAAATTCAACCCTTCCAAAAAGTCAAAGTCAAAGTGTTACAGTTTAAGGAGAGAAAATTAAAGTTTGGCAGCTTTGTTGCAAGGGGGAATGAATGAGACATTATTGCGACAAAAGAAAACGCCTTTCGAAAATCATTATTTTATTTTTGCCGAATTAGGCAGTTTAGCGATATCCGTACAGAAAATAAACAAGCTTTTGTGTGCAAATGTATGAGAGTGTGATTTGTTGTTTATTCTTTCCTTTCTACTCCCTTTCGACTATTATTCTCTTTATTTTTGTTTGTGTATTCTCTGTATTGACCCACTGACACCATAGGCCAGGAATGGCATACTCTTGTATTCTTTCATTGATGATTGGTTCCATCAGCCAAGTTTGAATTGCTAATTGATATATTAACAAGGTCTGGTAGCACTGCAGTGGTGAATAAGAAATGTAGCGTGTTGGGTGCAAAGACATTCGCGGAAATTATTTTAGTGTACTTCAATTAAGAAATTCGATAGAAAAAAGATTGAGATTAGTAAATTTAGTACTCGAAATATAAAATATTATATATTTAAGATAAAATCGTAGTTTCTAAAAGATAATTTTAAATCGCTTCGCAAATTCTTCGCTTAATGAGTTCACCTATTGTCCGTCTAGTTCCCCCACATCGCAAACTTCTTCACATGCAGCAGTATCATCAGAAACAACAATTTTGCCATTTATAAATATCTAAAGTCTTGAGTCGTTGACGTTCGGGCTGCGGATACAGCAAATCAAGAGCAATCACAAAAGCAACGTCCAAAAGCAGCACAGAGCAAAGTGATTCGGTATGTGTAGGTGTGTTTGTGAGCCTGTTTTTTACAAGAGTTTCAACATTCGCGTATTGTTGTTAATTTTTCTTTAAACATTCATCATAAGCAGCGAATTGGCATCAATGTCGGTATATGTAGTAAGGTAGTCGCTGTCGAAGACGGCTTCGGTCCTAACGTGTTGTTAGTCGGTTTGGTAAGTCGTCGAGTTCGCGTTTAGTGTGTTTGGAATTAACAGTGTTGCGCACCCGTTGGACTCGCACTACATCAAACCCCTTCCGTGTTGAATAGTCGACAAATGAAATTCGTATGTGTATATGTAATGTGTGTGAATTATAAAAAACGAGTTTACGAAAATGATTTTGGTTGTCATTTAATCGCGCACCGGCTGAATAGTATCAAATAAACAAACTCGGTGCGTTGGCCGTTGCTAGGAGCAATCAGTAGAGCAGCCCTTAATGAAATAATCATCAGCTGTTACTTTACTCACTACGCTTACGTTAGGTGTGCCTAAAGAAGACGTCTGTGCAACAAGCTATAAGGTAATCACACTATGATATTTCATTGCAAAAGCACTACTATTCCAAAGGCAATAAACTTAGTAGAGTAATGTGTTTATCTCTATATAAATACATATTTGGTTGGTTGAATATAATGTTCCTAGTGTCGTTTGTAAAGTTTCGTTCAAAATCTCTTGAGTAGATACACTAATGTACCAATTTTTGCTTTTTCATCACCATTCGCTTAAAACATAACATGGTTTCTTCATTTCAGCAGCGCTCCGCTCATGAAAATTCGGTCTCCTCAATTTGTAATTTCTAATTGATGTGGCATTCTTTCATAGTGCTCCTTTTTTGTATCCGGAGGTGCGTCTTTCACATCAAAACCATTTGGGGTTTTTTTTTGTAGTTGTGCCGTCATGTCCGTTAACGTCTCGCATTCTTTTGCTCATATTAATATGCAAATACATTTTTATAATCCTTGTGTCATCACATGCGATGTGCTATACGAAATTTATTACTGACCAATCTGACTTAAAGTTATAGCTGTGTGACTTATAATTCAGTAAATTCTGGCTGATCTGGACGCTGGCAGTGATGGCCATTCTGTCCAACTTATGTGGGAAAAACTTTCCTTTACTACCACGATATATTTGAATGGGGGGCGGAGGGGGAGGGGGTGTGTCACCACCCACCACGCCTATGAGAAAGAGCAAGGTCACACCATTATAACTGTGAAAGTCCCAACCTCCTAGGGTCCCTATAGAACCCCCAGGAGAAGTTTAAAAATTAGGTTTTTTCCGACCACATTTGCAGTTTGTACTGAAATACAGTTGAAGAGAAGAGAATACAGCAGTCGACAACCCAGCAAGCATTTAACTTAGGTTTTATAATTCATAGCACTTATGAAAATGTTGTTTTATCGTTAAAGTTATGAGTGCCGAGGCGAAAATTTAGGCGATTTTTATTCCAAATTTTCAGCATTTGTAAAAATATTTGTTTTTGTAATATGTATGTATATTTGAAAGCAAAAAAGCGCCGCAGGCGAAAATTTGGACTAAAAATCGCGCGATTTTTTTCCAAATTTTCAGTATTTGTAAAAATATTTGTTTTTGTAATATATATGCATATTTGAAATCAAAAAAGCGCCGTAGGCGAAAATTTGGACTAAAAATCGCGCGATTTTTATTCCAAATTTTTAGTATTTGTAAAAATATTTGTTTTTGTAATATATATGTATATTTGAATTCAAAAAAGCGCCGCAGGCGAAAATTTGGACTAAAAATCGCGCGATTTTTTTTCCAAATTTTCAGTATTTGTAAAAATATTTGTTTTTGTAATATGTATGTATATTTGAAATCAAAAAAGTGCCGCAGGCGAAAATTTGGACTAAAAATCGCGCGATTTTTATTCCAAATTTTCAGTTTTTGTAAAAATATTTGTTTTTGTAATATTATGTATATTTGAAACTAAAAAAGCGCCGAAATTGTGACCATGTATTTGGAAAATGGTCGTTCAATTGTGCTTGCTCAACGTGCATACCGTCGAAAATACCGCGGTCGTAAAGTGCCTTCTGATAACACCATACGCAATCTGACTAAAAATTTTGAAGAATCGGGGTCTGTAGCAAATCATCAACGTGTTTCAGTTCGTAAAAGACGCTCCAATGAAATTGTTGAAACTGCCAAGCAGAGTGTTTTGAAAAGGCCAAATTTGTCATATCGTCACCGTGCCCAGCAGCTAGACATAAAAGGTACCACTCTTAGAAGGATTTTAAAAGAGGATCTTCACATGCTTCCTTACAAAGTGCAAATAACTCAACGATTATTGCCAACAGATGAGCCCCATCGCTTGGAATACGGAAAAAGCGTGGTTCGAATGGCCCAGGTTGATTCCGAGTTTTGGAATCAAATTTTGTTCACGGACGAGGCCCAATTCCATCTCTCTGGCGGAGTGAACAAACAAAATTGTCGATTCTGGGGCACAGACAATCCTCACATTATCCACGAGAAGCCACTGCATGACCAGAAAGTCACTGTTTGGGCCGGCGTTAGCGCTAATAGAGGCAATACCACCCGAAATGCTAGCAAAAGTAATGGAAAATTCGAAAAAAAGAGCACAATATTGTGTGGCTCGTTAAGGTGGTCATTTGTTGGATGTTGTGTTCTAAGTGCAGTTGAAACAGATTGTAAAGGACAAAATCAAATAAAAAAACACCAACAAACATTCAATTTTGCTAGTTGCTAAAGTTATTCAATATTTCCATACCGAAGCTCGAGATGGCGCACCCTGTATGTATATATGTATATGTGTTTTTTTTCACTAAATAACAGATCGAACACTTATCTCAATGAATATCTGCCGCATGGTCATGAGCTCAAATGACTGTGATTGAATGGTATCACAAAGGGTGAACTTGATTTCTTCGTCCAAGTGGGCCCACTATCTGGGCAAGCATTTCAACCTATACCTGTGGTGTGATTGAAACTACATATTTTCCTTTTTTGTGTGCATTTTTTAATATTATCGTTTCTGGGTTTTGAAAAGGTCATTGCGTGCATTATTAATTGGGCTTTTAAAAATGTCACGGTTGGGTTTCGGTTGTTGTAAAAGTTTAATGAAATTCCCATTCTCGTTTTTGAATGACTTCACTAAAGCCTGTATAAGTTTGTTTTGAGGTACATATGTATGTTGTTATTTTCAATATACTCGTTTTTGTTATTGTATCAGCTTAAAAAATTTCCCATTCCCAATTTTGAAGAATGACCGGCCGAGGTGGATATAAATGCGGAACGTTCCACAAACGTCAAGAATATCAATGCACTCTGCTTCCTTTAAGAATATTCCATAAAATGGTTTCTATTAGGACCTTTAACAACATTTTTTATTTAATGAAAATCAGAAATTTTTTGCAATTATCCAGGGATTTTTCAGATAGAAAGTGCCCAAGTGAAACAATAAAAGTATACAAATTTTATAACATTTTTGGTGCAGAAACATTCGTCTAGTATGTGTGGATGTCCTAATTTTAAAGGTGTCACACATCACAGGTTTTACTGTATAATAATGGCACATGCAAACTTAGTGTACTACGCATAGGAGTAGATAATGAAATATCAAAAAGTTTATCATTTAGCTTGAACGAGCTTATACATACATATATTATAAATTATTGTATATATTCGCTCTAACATCTTAAATGAGTTGTATTTGATTATAAGAAAGCATGAAAGTATTAACAGAAATACAATAAAATGTGTAGGCCTGCCAAAATTACCTTAGGACACCTGTATCAATACTTGCATTTGTGTATACGGAATAATACTTTTAACGTCGACTTTGCTTAATTTTAGTAGCTAAAGATCTTGTCTTATCTCACTTTGGTTTTTTGTTTTCATGGAATATTGTTTGCGCTAATTTGGCGCACTCTAAAGAAAGAAGTAAAGAAATAAATAAACGAGCTGTTAGACTAAAAACCAGTACTGCTGGCAATCGAGTGATGTGATGTGATGTGTGTGTGTTTAGTGCCAGTTTCTTTGGGTGATTAACTTTACGAGTTGATGACTGGAAGTCGAATTTATCATAAAAAAGTTTTAATATATATGTGCAAATTACATATATACATATGTATAGTATGTAAGTATATAAGCATAAGTTTACACATCCATGCGTAGTACATAGGTACACCGCACACATGCATGATATGATTTGTGTGTTGTAACTTTTGTAATAACGCTTTTTGTTGAAGGTACCCATGTTTACAATTATCCCCATTGGTCAGTCTCAAACATACACACTCATGGCGATTCTCATAAACTCACCTCTTTGCCGTAAAACCATTAATATCTCATATTCAGTAAATTTGTATGAATGAAGCGAAAGTACGAAGAGTGAAATAATATTGGTTTATTTATAGAGTAATTTTATTAAAAATAACCTCCTTAGCTGGCAATTATGGTAATACATGTAGTTAATTTATTGGTGTATACATATGTTATACCATAATGTATATTTTTCCACTATTATTTGTTATTTGATTTTATTTTTTACGAATATATAGTTTAAGGTAGAGTGTATACAGGGAGCCAAGTAGCTAAAACAAAAAAATGTATACTTGCTTATTCGACAATTCGTTTAAATGTATTGGTTGAAAATTTTCATTAAATCTAATAAAAAAAATTTTCATTACTGGAAGCAAACAACAAACACATACTCGTATAAATCACTTCCCTTATAAATTGTCAAATAAGCATGTTGTCAATGGGACTGACTCACTGTGTACACTTTGGTTTAAGGTCCAACAAAAAAACTTTAGACTATAGTTTCAAATTTTGTACAAAATTTAAAAAAATTAAAAAAAATATCCTTCAATATTTCAACCTATTTAATCAGAGCTTTTAGAAAAATTTTCAGTATGCAGCTTTGACATTTGGTATGATAAAGTATCTATAGTAAAAAAAATTCCAACTTTCATTGTACAACAACCGTCAACACAAAAGATTATCACTTTAAGTTGGCATAATAAAGGGTTTTCCAATAAGAAGTGTTATTTTGATATTCAAAGAAAAATGCTATTTTTTAATATAAATGATCGGATATTTATTTCATTATAAAGAGGAAGGTAATAGTGGAAAATAACCTTCAGGCAAATGACAACCACGACCACGCTTACAGGACAAACTCCTTTTCATGAAATTTTCCATAACCGAATTGCAAAGTGGCTGCCCTATGTCCTCGATAGCCTCACGAATTCTATCTTTGAGGTCTTGAATCCACCCTGGGCTGTTGGCGTAGACCTTCTCTTTCATGTGGCCGCAAGAAAAAAGTCACAAGGTGTTAAATCACAAGATCTCGGTGGCCAATTGTGATCACCTCTTCGAGAGATAACACGCTCCGGAAACTTTTCCCGTAAAAGATCGATGGTTTCGTTGCTTGTGTGACACGTAGCGCCGTCTTGTTGAAAATAAACGTTGTCCAGATCAACACCATCCAATTCCGGCCATAAAAAATCGTTAATCATCTCTCGACAGCGCAATCACATTCAAATTAACACCTGTTATTGGAAAACCCTTTATTGTATCAAATTTTAATTTACTACAAAACTGCTTGGCATATAAAAAAAAAAATCTGTTTAAAAAATTTAAAATTTTGATGAAAACTTGTTATACAAAGTCTGAACTTTTTCTGTCCAGTTTCACCACCCAATTTTAAATTTATCACAGTGTTAATATTGAAAATAACAAAGTTTCGTATTTAAAATTTACAATTACAAATTTTAACAGCCTGATAAATTTAAATATTTATTGGTGAAACCGGACATGCGCTCCTTCTCCTTTGTGGGGTGCGTCTTGCTGTTTTCCAGAAATGGAGGAACCTACAGTTTTACACCGGCAGATGGTTTTTTTATGAGAAGCTTTTCATTTTTTTTCTCTCAATTGTATAATATAACGGTATTAATAGCTTTATTTAGAAAAAATAGTACATTATTTTTATTTTATTTTATTGAGGACAAATTCAACCCATCACGTGCAATTCTTTCACTTTTTTTTGGTGCTAGACTCAAAAAAGTTTGAGAGGACTTTGGCAGGCGGCACAAACGACTTCATTTGTTATGTCGTTTAAAATTTTCAACAAATAATTTCGAAAACTATCGGAAGTTATGCTGCTTAAGTTCACAATTTTGCTAAGCATATAGGCCCAACTCCTACAATCCAATGGGCTTAAGTCAGAAAAAGTTTTCATAACCTATTCTGATGCCACGTGGGGAACTTGTCTTTATCTACCCTAAAACCAGTGTGAACTTTTCAAAAATTTTAGAAGATCCCTGATTTCTACAGCGCTGAGATTTTCCAATTTCACTTCCAACTAAAATGTCGAATCTACGTCTGGATGAAGCAGGACAATGGCCTACGTAGTTTAACCTCATTTAGACAGCTGCTGCAGAAGTCATCTGTCTACATGCCCATCTTCTGAGCATGTGTGCCGTTATAACCGAAATCAATGTGCTAAGACTGCTTATTTTGGAGGTTCGGTGCGTTTGGCATTGCGAATCGGCCACAATTGTCAGACTATTCTGCAGGTGGGTTCGTTACGCCATCTTTCACTCGCTTTTCTTAAAAATTTCTCAAAGATAAGTAGCTAAAATGTTTGTATGGGTATGCCTATGTCATTGCATGTGTACTCGTCAGTCAACTTGGTGCCAAGTCTGTCTCACCAGTTCATTAGCCTTGCAGTTCCCCGCAATGTCGAAATAGCTAGGAACCCATGTTACCTTTGCGTTAAATGACTCAGCCATCTCGTTAAGTGATGTGCGTCATTTCATGTCTACCTTAGATGCTGTCGACTCTTTAGTCAGGGATTTTATCGCTGCTTGGCTATCAGTGAAAATGCAGATATCATCTCGCGGTATTGCATCACACCGTATCAGTGTCACCAGTGAGGTTGCTGTAATAAAAACAGCTTTTCGTCAGAGAAGAAAATTTGTGGTTCCACGCGCCTCTTTAGCTTTTTGCATCTTTCGTTCTTTTTTTTTGTAACTCCATAAGGCTATGAATTAGATTTTTCTTATAAGTTTTAAACTCGAGGTATTTCTTAATTATCAAGGCTTAAGCCAGATTTAAATACTGTGCACCTACTGGTCCTACTGCATTTAGAGACACTTCTATTTTTGCGTTGTTCTCTACTGTGAATTTATTCTATATTGGGTTTATAGTGGTTACCACTAGTGTACATTTCTTCCGTATAAAACAAATGTTCGGAAGTCCACAGAGATAAAGTGACCGGATTGTGTGAGCTCAAGTGTACATATGCATGTAAGCTTGACTGCGGCCTTGTGCACCTCTTTCGTTTATGATATCTTATACTCAGTTATTTGATTCGTCATTTTTTCATTTAATTGTTTTACAAAAACAATGAGGCACCGTAGCATCATAATTTTACTTAAACACATGCTTGCCTACGTTTGTACATCGCCGACGATTATAACCTTGAGTTAACTGTTTAGTTCGTTTTACAGCTTCCTTTTAAGCGCATTTAAAACTTAGATTTGCTTAGGTATAGACAAATGAAGAAATTGACGTTTTTGAAAAATATTTATTTAAATATACTAAAATTAATAAATAAACAATAAAATAAATAGAAGAAGTACGACCGTATGTGCAAATAGGGAAATATGGTATTTTTGGAAATTAGTATTATCGTCATAGCGGATTAAAGAGGTTTAATTTTGTGTGTTTTAGAATAATATTTTCGCGTGGCATATAGGCTGTTAGCTTAACAGTTGTTGTTTTCGTTTAAGCATAAAAACTTATTTCAAAAATAATTTGCGCACTAAAAAGCTGTTGCCCCTTGCTGATGTAATAGCAAACCCTCGCTGATATTTTCATAGCTAGTATTTAGTTTAGGCTAGCATTTAAAGCTTTAAAAACAAAAAAACCAAATACATGTATAAGTATCTGATTTGGGCGAAACTTAACCTTATGGAAAATCGACACAAATGTCAGAAACATTACATTTTTACCTATTTCACAAATTCTCTGAATTCCAGCATTACCTAAACGCATTACCTAGGGCGCTTACTTTTCGTTTAATATTTGAATTATTCGAATAAAATTATTCGGTAGGCGATATTCGAATAGCCGAATGTTTTCGACTCATTTCCAAATATTCGATTAACTACTCATTTTCCTATATTCATTATTATCTTATATTCATTGAGTCTTAGTTATTCGAACACTACGAACGTTTAAAACCAGTCTTCAGCACATCCATAAATTCCATGAAGCCATCCGAAGATACAATTGATAATGGGAGCATATTTCTTGAAATTAAGCGAGCTATGTATTACTTGGCGGCCGCCGTAGCCGAATGGGTTGGTGCGTGATTACCATTCGGAATTCACAGAGAGGTCGTTGGTTCGAATCTCGGTGATAGCAAAACATTTTTCTAATAGCGGTCGCCCCTCGGCAGGCAATGGCAAACCTCCGAGTGTATTTCTGCCATGAAAAAGCTCCTCATAAAAATATCTGCCGTTCGGAGTCGGCTTGAAACTGTAGGTCCCTCCATTTGTGGAACAACATCAAAACGCACACCACAAATAGGAGGAGGAGCTCGGCCAAACACCTAACAGAAGTGTACGCGCCAATTATTGTTTTTTTTTTGTTTGTTTTATGTATTACTTGCGAAGTGTTTTCTTGCCACTCATGGGTACATACGGCAGCTACTTCCTCATGCCGCTTCTTCCTTTACCTCCTTGGGCAGGGATTTTCCCTTCCCTCTTTGGTAGTTTTTCACTAAAATTGGATATTTTTATTGCTAACGACTTTCATAGAAGCTCTAAAGAATACTTGCATCCCACTATCGCAACAGATGGTTATTTAGTAGTGAAGTGTAGGAGGCATAACTTAATACACCAACACATATGAGCACGTTAACTGCGTTTCCACGACAGTCGGTTCTACGTTACCGAAACGACCCGGATTTATATCCGGCCAAGGACTGTCACTCCAGCAGCATTCCGCGTATGTAAGTATGAGGCATGTTTATGCTGCTACAACAACAACAACAGTACGTTAACTGCCACCACGTCTTGGGCCTATTTGAAGAAATCCCTGATTCAACTTCGTTTACGTGCATGAAGGAATAATTAAAGGTGCTGTAAGATGTCTAATTTTCACCATGTGTCGGACATTTCGAGCTACTTAATAAATTCGTGATGTCCTCTTGCAAGAGCTACTTTTTTATTTCTGAGCAAATTTTAAAGAAAAAGTGCTTAGCAGCATAGAAATGAAAAATTTTGCTATAAATGTTTGCAGGTAATACTGTTTTTGTTGTGCCACAAAACGTGTGCCCGTTAAGACCGTTAAATTTGTTCATGTCGACGGCGCTTCATTAAAGCGACGAAAAAGTTTATAACGAATTTCGAGATTGGGCTAGATTGGAAGAGGGTGAAGTGGTTGTTGTTGGTGTTGTAGAAGGGTGAAGTGGTCTAGTGATGCTCTTTGGAAATTTTGCATTGCTGGAATGGGACCGTCTCATCCGTTGGTTGACGCTTCAGCGCAAACATAGTAAATTATTTTTTATTTAAAAAGTGTAATTCTATTTAAACGAATTTTGTTTTGGATCATATCCTGATTGTCGTGTGTTTCACCTAGAAAAGGAATTGGAAGGTCTTAAGAAACTACTTGTGAAACTAAATAAATTCAAATCTAACGTCAGTGAAATATGTTTTGAAAAGCAGATTAAAAAGTGGGAAGACCCAACCAAATAATTCATTGGGCTTGGGACGATATGGCACAGGCAATATCCAAGGGGATAAACTTAAGCCCTTTTTCCTTTACTTTCAAATTGCATCAATGGATTAAGTAGCATCCGAAATCAGTTGCCAAACTTAACACAGCCTTTCATTATTGAATCATGCACACACACGTATGCAAAGATTCGTTTACTTGAATTTCAATGAATTGATTCATTTCACAACATTTTAATAGTTTTAGTATTCGAATAATATATCAAAAAATACCATTATTCGAACAGACGGATGCCGGTTAATAATCGAGTAATTTTAAGGGCCCTTGCAGGTACGTGATTCTTGCTGCATTTTAGAATTATTTTACTGCGTAATGGTGACCGTAACTTGGAAAAATTACTTCCATCACCTAAGGCGATCAGCGGATGCTCTGGCATAACTTTAATTTGATTCATTTTCGGAGAGCCATTGTCGTGATAATTGGCTGGTGATTTAAATGTGTCGCCATAACCACACAAGGTCGTTTCACCTGAATAACTGCCATAAAAATAGATAAGGAAATTTTTGCGAAAATAACAAAACAACAGATAATAAAAAACGTTTATTAACGACTTCTGAGAATGGCAAATCAGAAGAGCCACATGAAAAACCGAGGCATTTATAAACAACTTCTAATCATTATGGGGATTCTCTAAGTCTCATAAGTGTAGAACAGCCAAAAGTGCAAAACTCCTTTACTAAAATATGTAAGAGTGCGAGTGCGTCCCTTTGCAGAATTTAAGAGACTTTAAAAGGAAAAATAATAAATAGCTAATTTAGATTCGCATTTCTCTACCTACACTTTGCAAGGAAATATAGATGTAGTTATTGTTGTTGTTGTTGTAAAGCATAAAACATTTTCAAAAATTGTTGTACAATGCTGCTGAATTGACAGTTTTTGGCTGGATATACATAAATCCTTTTCGATACGGTAACGTTGAAAAGACTGTCAGGGAAACGCCTGCTAAACTATAAATACGACGGTAAGGATCTGATAAGGGGCGTGCGAATGAACTTCTACTCAGAATATTACCGAAAATATGTATGGTATGGTGATGGCAATACCATTGACGACTTAACACCTGAACCCACTTTGGCTGAAACTTTTATGAAGTAAACTAATTTCTATCAATCTAACTATCACGAAGTCGTGTTCTGACTATCGTTTTTTTAATTATGAAGTAAACTAATTTCTATCTATCTGACTATTCTAACTATCACAAATCGTGTTTTGACTATCGTTTTTTTAATTATGAAGTAAACTAATTTCTATCTATCTAACTATTTTAACTATCACGAAATCGTGTTTTGACTATCGTTTTTTTTATTTATGAAGTAAACTAATTTCTATCTATCTAACTATTTTAACTATCACGAAATCGTGTTTTGACTATCGTTTTTTTATTTATGAAGTAAACTAATTTATATCTATCTAACTATTCTAACTATCACGAACTCGTTTTTTGACTATCCTTTTTTTGTGAAAGTTTAAAGCCCATCGTTAATAAATTGAATGAATTTTATCGGTGTAGCTGAAGTCCCGTACATCTTCCATCGACCACACATTCACAATACGATAAATCTTGGAGGGAATGCCAAAGAAAATAAGTCCACATACATCAAACCTTAAAATCTATTTTAAAAACGGTTAAAGATTTGTCTGTACACCAAGGAGTTGCCTATCATAGATAAGCTAATACTCGTACTGCTATGTAAAATGAGGTTGACCTCAGAATTGACGAAGTGACTTCTTTAATATCATATAACGGGGGAGAGATTCTTGCATGCTGAGCGAAATTGTCAAAGGAAGATGAAAGTACCCTCTACTTTATAAAGGCCAAGTGGAGAAGGACTTGGCATCACTAATGGAATTAAGTGGACTAAAAAAATTATTAGCGGCCAAAATCGCTTAAGCAATCATTTCAACAACCAATAAGGCTAACAAGAAAAACCTACACACACACACACACACACACACATATATATATATATATATATATATATATATATACATATATATTACGTTTACACCTGTTTTGGGTGTTTGGCCGAGCTCCTCCTCCTATTTGTGGCGTGCGACTTGATGTTGTTCCACAAATGGAGCGACCTATAGTTTTAAGCCGACTCCGAACGACAGATATTTTTTTAAGCGGAGCTTTTTCATGAGAGAAATACCCTCGAAGGTTTGCCGTTGCCTGCCGAGAGGCGATCGCTATTAGAAACAACTTTTTCTTCATTTTGGTGTTTCACGGTGATTTGAACCTACGTCTTCCGAATGGTAGCCATGCATCAACCCATTCGGCTACGGTGGCCGCCAATAAGAAATACCTACTATAGACCTATAAAGGGTGGTTAAATTTCAAGGGCCGATGTTGAATGTGAACCACACCTAAACGTCAACGACACCGTTGGACTTCTTTCTTTGGGGTTATTTGAAAGAAAAGGTGTACGTCGATAAGCCAGCAACAATTCAAGAGCTAAGGGATGAGATAATTCGGCACATTAACGGCATAGAACCTCAATTATGCCTCAGCGTCATCGAAAATTTGGACCATCGGATGGAGGTGTGCCGCCGAGGCCGCTGTGGCCATTTGACCGATATTTTGTTCCATACGTAATTGAGCCATACCAATATGTATTATCATAATAAAGAGAAATTACAATAATTTCCTAAAAAAATTTTATTTTATTCAAAATCAATACCGGCCCTTGAAACTTAACCACCCTTTATAATGAAAACCACTTCAAGGTATGAAAACTTCGAGAAATAATTTCGTTAAATTGAAAGACGCATGGGATTCCATTTCATTTCACGCCACTGTATGAATTAAATTTTGCTGAACATTGCCATAACTGATACTACGTACGTAAATACGCAAACATGACGGTATGTACAAGTGTGTAAACAATTCGCCTATATGCAAAACTTTGCGCCCGTCATCATTATGTGTTTAGGTGTCTAACAACGCTGTTTTTAACTATGTACTTGTCACAGCCACGCGCACGTAATAGCGATTTGGTGTATACAACGGTTACTTGAAGCAGTTTTACGAAATTGCGAAAGTGTTAAAGTAAAGACGAAACTACATCTATCAAAAGGCCCAGAACGGTAAGAGTAAGTAAGCTCTCTATCCATCCACACACAGGATAATGGTAATGAGCAAAATCGGATAATAATAAGGTCTTCATTCTATTATTACTTTCAAAATTCATTTTAAAAGGTGAAGCATCTGATATTTTGATATTCTTCGGTGTACCTACAAATTTGCTGCATCCATTTTTTTTCTTAAAATTTAAGGCATTGTGTTACCTACCGTCCATCGTTTGCCACTACTTTTTTCCATCTTTCGGGTAGCGCACGTATTCCACTCAGGCAGAACTCCTCGTTTTTGAAGGCGATCCATGAATAGTTTAATTTCCTGAAATCTGCATACGAGTGAAAATAGTGGTCAACCAGAACGCTTATGCCTTCGATCGAAGCAAATGACAATCGGCGGAAGCAAAGCTCTTAGAGTACGGCGGCTGAGATAAGATCGCTCATTCCCATGTTTCTTAGTATATTTTCACTCCATGCTAGGGTATAACTTTGTCGTGTCTCACTTAATACTGTGGTCGTTTTTTCTTGAGTTCTCAGTTTAAACGCGTTCGATGCTGATCCTCGATGATGTTCTCACTTGGCTTTAATACAATATGCCAAAATATTTTATGCCGGCAACGTTACATTTTAAGGAATAGGAACAGTTTCAGAGTTAATCTCTATAAATCTAATAAGGCAACATTCTGAAACCATTAAATGACTTACGAAGTAATATAAAAAATGAATAGAACATTACTGTATTTAGGAAGTTGATAATATACGACCGCATTTTAAGGCAACAACACATTCGCTCTCAATAAGCCTATAAGCTATTATTGAAACTATCAATAAATATGCTAAAATTAAAAATAGCTGAAAGCTTAAAATAGCTAAAGCTAATAAACAAATTTAATAATAAACCTTTCGAATAACACTTGCAACTTCAGCCGCACAGTGGCGCATTGGACCAATTTAGCCAGACAAAATTCATTGTCAAATTTTGATATAATTCAATATGCTTTAAGGCAACTACTGATGCCCGCTAACCCGATGTAAATTTTAGTTTTTAGCTTTCATTTGGAAAATTTTCTTATGTGCAGATTTGGGAGAATCAAAATTTATGCGATATTGACAAGAACACATTGTATTTGTCCAAGTGTGCCTTAAGCTAGGGCTGTCATTTAAGCTAACAAGCACACATATTCTTGAAGTCTTTTCTAACTTTCTTGAAATATACATTTTATAGAAAAGAATAGAATATCTTTCGATAATACTGCATTCAGGAAGGTTTTTAAGGTATATTCTCATTTGTATTTATTATTTTTATAAAGAGTCTTTCAAAAGACGCACCTAGATGTTGTTTTAAAATAAAACATTTTTTTTCTATTGGAAAACATTTTTTTTTATTGGAAAACATTTTTTTATTGCAATAAGTTATAATATTCATTTCGAAGTAGCGAGCAATTTTTTTCAAGGGTTTCACACTCAGGGCTACGTTGACGACCTAGTAGTTTATGTATAGGGTGTTTTTTTTAGAGGTTAGGTTTTCAAGTTGGCACTACCTTCGTAGATGGTATTTTTGACAGCTGTCACTTGATTTATGCTCAGTTTGGTTTGCCATTTCATAATGAATAGACTTACACCTGAACAACGTTTGCAAATCGTGCAAATTTATTACGAAAATAATGGTTCGGTTCGCGCGACGCATCAAAGAAAATTTTGTTCAGCGATGAAGCTCACTTTTGGTTGAATGGGTATCATTTTTAAAACATAATGGCAAACCCTTATCTTTATAATAAAGCTAAATTCTTGGCCATAACATTAAATTATATACGTTTTATTTCATCTTGAAAACCTAACCTCTAAAAAAACACCCTATATTAGGCTGGCATGAGGAAACCATTTCGGATCGCATGCAGGAAGCCCTTACAATAATAAACAAATGGTGCACGGAAAATGGGATCTCCATTAACCCATCCAAAACAACACTTGTACCGTTTACTAGGAGAAGGAACATAAATCTCAAATGTCCGACCCTTAATGGAACAACACTTCAACTCTCGACAGAAGCGAACTATCTTGGCGTCAATCTTGACAAAACGCTTACGTGGAATTCCCATATTGCGAGAGTTACTTCAAAAGCCACAAGGGCATTCTTTGCCTGCACAAGACTTTTTGGTAAGACATGGGGACTAAACCCTAGATTGACCTTCTGGACATTCACCACAGTTGTGAAACCCATAGTCACTTATGCATCCTTAGCATGGTGGCCCAAGGTCAAGGAAAGAAAAGTAGTAAACGAATTAAATACACTGCATCGCCTGATATGTGTTGGTATTACAGGGGCTATGAAAACATTTCCCACGGATGCGTTGGGTGTGCTCCTGAACATACCACCGCTTCCAATCTAAATTGAAAGGGAAGCTCGCTCGAGTGCCTTAAGATTAAAAGGTATATCTGAACTTAAAAGTGGGGATATGAAAGGACATGTAAAGATCTTAGAAGACTTCCTACATAGTCCCATTCTTCATAGGGATGATATACTATCACCCAAACCAATACTGTTCAGGAACTTCCAAGTTATAATTAATGAACGAACAGACTGGAAAACTAACTCTATCACATTCAAACCTGGCTCCCAGCTATGGTTTACTGATGGGTCCAAATTGGAAAATGGTAGAACAGGGGCAGGAATCAATGGGCCTAAATTCAAAAAATCGATTCCGATGGGATTCTACCCAACAATATTCCAGGCAGAAATACATGCCATCGAAATATGTGTGAGAGAATGCCTTAGCAGGAAAATGAGAGGTACTCACATCTTCATACTTTCAGAAAGCCAAGCGGCTCTAAAAGCTCTTCTATCAACAACTATCACCTCCAAATTGGTAAATGATTGCCTGAACCTTCTCAACACGTTAGGGAACCTCAACATAGTAACACTAGGCTGGATTCCGGGACATGAAGGACATGAGGGAAATGAAATGGCTGATGACCTTGCAAAACAAGGAGCAAATATGCAACTTACTGGTCCTGAGCCTTTCTGTGGACTCACAAAAGGCCACATTAATGAATTCCTTAGGAAATGGGAAGAAAGAAAACTTGCTGCACACTGGCTAAACTATGCCGGTCAGCGTCAAGCCAAACTATTCCTAAGTCCCAACAAAGGAATAGCTGACAAACTTCTCTCACTAAAAGGAGTAGATCTGCGTCTTTTAACATGATATCTTACAGGTCACTGCAGCCTGAGGTATCATCTAAATAATATTGGCCTATCTGAGACCAATGTCTGCCGCTTTTGCGAAATGGACATAGAAAGTTCAGAACATGTGCTTTGTGAATGTCCTGCGTTGGGCAGACAGAGACTTCATCACCTTGGTGGTATCGTAGTATATCCATGCAATCATTGGAACAACAAACCCAAAATTGTGTTAAAATTTTTAAAAAGCCTAAAACTCTAGGGTTACAAAAATAGGCCTTTCACAATAGATCAGCTCTGGTCGCAGTGCGTAATGGCCTTCTAATAATAATAATAATACGTTGTAGTTTTCTTTTCCATAGGGTTTGATCAGTGAGAATGGCTACTTCATTTTTTATATGTTGAGTTAGTCGCTCTGTGTGAGGCTTCGCAAATTTAAATACAGTATCTGCTACTGACTCGTTTTCCATATAAATAAACACATAAAACATATAAAAATTTAGATTCTTTCAGGTTTCATTATTATTATTTTTTTTTTTTTCGAAATACGGTTCTTAAACAGTATATGTAAAAAAAGGCATAATTTCAATGCCCACCATGAGCACGTCTGCAGGGAAGATCCGCCAAACAGTCGATTCATGAAAACCTAATTGTTGAGAACGTCGACATATCGATGTTAAAGGTTGTTCAGCAGCATATTCTGAACAGAACGTCCAGATTTTGGTCTGCCATTCTTTTCTCTATCTTCGAGCAATACAAATCTTGCGATATGTATTTTGTGATTGTTCTTAAAGATCGACCAACTGTCTGTATTGTGAAAGATGACATAAAAAAGATACCGTCTAGGAATTATTCACTACTAACATATAGGCGTCACGTTTGAAAGACCTTTTATAAAAATCATTCGAAATTAAAAAATCAAAAAACTTGGGCAAAATGTAAAATTTTAGGTGTTTGCAAAACCAAAAACAACATGATGAGCAGCGAGCTCAATTGTTATCTTCACAACATTGATAATAAACATAAAAATACTTGCGATTTCAACTTTGTTTCTTGATTTTGGTGTTTTCTTCAACACTTCGCGAACAGAATTTTTGTTTTTCAAAGTAAATTTCCACAATTTGGAAGCTTTGTTGTGGCGTTAAAAGATTCCTGATGACTTGCCAAACTTTATTGAACTGAAATGTCAACATTGTTTGTTATCGTTCTAATGTAGCAAAAACTGGCCTATTGAAAACGTTTAGCAAACATTTTTGTTGATAAATATGGCTTGTTACGCGGCGTAAATGCCGCAGTTTGATGTGAAATGTAATGACAGCTACTTTCAACTCTTTAGTGCTAACTACAGTGGAAGTTTTCGAGTTAGCTTTAATAAAATGAGCAATTTTTCTTTCTGCCTGGGTTTAGCGGGCTTTCCGCTAGCACCTGGTAATTTACTTAGTAATAATATACTGCGTAGTTTTTTAAGAATCTTTCCCGTTTCGCGAGTGCTCTTATCTTCTTCCTTCATATCTTTTGAGGTTTCTTTATTTGGCATTTTTTTTTGGTAATTTTTTTTTTCAAAATATTATTTAAAAAATCAGAGACGAAATAAAAATCTCTGACAATATTAACACGCAAATAAAAGCTAATAATATCTGTAAGTACTAATTTAAAGTGTTGCCAGTGCTAGTTTTTCTGGCCTTCAAAAGTGGAGAAATTTCTTAAAGTGTTTGGCAATACAATGGAATCATTTTTACAAATTTTATTAACTTATCAAACTTATACGTTTGTGATGGAATTCAAACGTAATAGTGTGATTTCGTTATATTTGGCTGGAAAATCACAACCAGCCATTGTTCGTGAGCTCAGTCACCTCAAAGTGAATAAAATGTTTGTGTATCGCACTATAAAACGGTACAATGATACTGGTAGCATTGCAAAACGCTATGGAGGTGGACCTAAAAAACCGCAACAACGCCAGAAATGGTTCGGAAAGTAAAGGCTCGACTTGAACGAAATCCATGTCGAAGTGGAAGAAAAATGGCCGAAGAACTGAAAATATCGCAAGACAGCATTCGACGCATAATGAAAAATGAGCTCAAGGTCAAGGCTTAAATATATATATATATATAATTGGCGCGTACACCATTTCTGGGTGTTTGGCCGAGCTCCTCCTCCTATTTGTGGTGTGCGTCTTGATGTTGTTACACAAGTGGAGGGACCTACAGTTTCAAGCCGACTCCGAACGGCAGATATTTTTTATGAGGAGCTTTTTCATGGCAGAAATACACTCGGAGGTTTGCCATTGCCTGCCGAGGGGCGACCGCTATTAGAAAAATCTTTTTCTTAATACTGGTGTTTCACCGAGATTGAGCCGACGTTCTCTTTGGGAATTCCGAATGGTAGTCACGCACCAACCCATTCGGCTACGGCGGCCGGTCAAGGCTTACAAGTTCCAAAAAGGACACGATCTTTTTCACCCCAGCAAAAAAAAGGTCGGTGCGAAAGAGCAAAGGAGTTGTTACGCTTGCACGAACGTGGCGAATTTCCTAACATTGTGTTTCCTGATGAAAAAAATGTCCCAATTGAGCAGTTCATAGACACTCAAAACTATCGTGTTTACTTGACCGAACGCTCATACGAGAATTTAAGCCTACGATGGCCACTTGAAGCAATTTCCCATCGCAAAAAATGGTTTGGGCCGCAGTGACCGCTGATGGAAGCTCTCCAATCGTTTTTATCGAGCCTGGTGTCAAAGTGAATGCGACTTATTATCGGGAAAATGTTTTAGAAGCTGCTTTAGAGTCGTGGACATGCAAACATTTCGGTAGTAGACCATGGACGTTCCAACAGGGCTCGGCACCGTCTCATAAAGCTCGTGTGAACCAAGAATGGTTAAAAAATCATGTTCCACACATCATTTCGTCCACACAATGGCTTTCGAATTCGCCAGACCCAAATTCGATGGACTATCCCATCTGGTCCATTTTGGAGTGCAATGTGAGGATAAAAAATATGCCAGTATGGATGCGCTGAAAAAAGCGATTATACGAGAATGGGCCAAAATACCTCAAGATCACATTCGTGCAGCATGCAACTCAATTTCTGACCGTTTCAAAGCTATAGTCAAGGCAAAAGGTGGTCATATCGAGCTTAAAGTGAATATACGTTACAATTGTAATCATTTTTGAACAATTTTGTCTTTGAAATTTCACACAAAAAAGTTATGGTGTTTTGAATAGCTAACACTTCATATCGTTCACCCTGTATATAAAATTATGTGTATATACTTTTGGTTGCAACCGAAAAGCTTAAATGTGTTTAAAGATAATGCATGTCAAAGATAAAACCCTTTCGTGTACAAGTTGTATTTTGGCTCAAAAAAAAACGCTTAAATGTAGTGCTCTTGACAAATAAAAAATAGAAAAAAATTTGAAGATTTGTATCTAACTGAAAGCATTTTGGAATTTCCCATAACTTAATTATAGAAGGTTAGGTATGCGGCCGCCGTAGCCGAATGAGTTGGTGCGTGACTACCATTCGCAGGATGTAGGTTCGAAACTCCGTGAAGCAGCAAAATTAAGAAACAGTTTTTTCTAATAGCGGTCGCCCCTTGATAGGCAATAGCAAAGCTTCGAGTATATTTCTGTCTCCATTTGCCGTTCGGAGTCGGCTTTAAACTGTAGGTCCCTCCTTTTGTGGAACAACATCAAGACGTATGCCACAATTATTTATGTTATTTATAAGTTACCGTAAAGCCAGTTTATGAAACTGTAGATACAAAATGCAGCCCGATGTCTGAGTTGCCTTTTAACAGTGATAAGCTTGAATGAATCAAATTTCCATCTGTGAACGAAACCAAACCATTCTTAAGTCTCCGTTGGACACCTTTTTTAAAACCTTCGCGTCTGGCCTTTTCTCGTCCTGTTCGAGGATCCTTTTTAAAAAGTTATATCCATAAATCGATAGGAAATAAAATTTTAGGAAGCTACCTACAAGTCCAAGACTATAAAGAAATATGTTAAATTCACGTCCAAAGTCGAAAAAATCTGGCCCGGCCCGGGTGCCCAACGCAGGGTTAAGCGTATGATGGCTCACCTGAGATAAAATGTAGGTACTAAAATTGAATGAAGCTGTTCAGGGTGTGTGAAATGGTGAGTATTTTAATTGATCAAAATAAAGGGCGCCGCCAATTGCCATCGTGACAAACAAAATCACATACGAGCCTTGCTATGTATATTTCTGGCTTTGGGAACTGCTATTGTTGTCAGCAGCCATCTGAAATTTTCATTAGAAAGTTTGAAACATTTTACCATAAATGCACCCAGAACGTTTTGATGTGCGAGCTTTATTAGTGTTGCTTACAGTGACTTTAAAAATGCATATCGGAATTACAAATTCAAATGGAATTAAATGGTGAACATTTTCGAGGTAGTATTTTTCGACATGGCTCAACAGAACAAGAATACATGGATGAACTAAAATCATTATATAGCGAGCGAGCACCATCCCTTAATGCCTTAAAAAACTCACCGACGAATTCCGGAAAGGTCGTCCACAATCAGTTGTTGTGCCAGAAAAGATCGATGCTGTGCACGAAGTGATTGAACAAGATCGTCATGTCCCATATCGGCCATTAGTGTGAGAAGCACCATCAAGATTTTTTGGAGTAAAGAAGATGTTTCCGCGTTGTATCTCATACAATTTAAAAATACACCCCGGTTACAGAACTTTGAATGCACGAAAGTTTATTGGTCATCGAGAAGAATATTTAAAAAAACAATGAAACTGTTTTGCAGCACCAATGTTAATTTTTGCATTGTTCGGCCAGAAGTATAAATGGCAACCTTCGTACAACTTGATGATACGACGGAGACTGACCGAGCTTTGTTGGAATTGCCTATTCAGGCTATCGTTTGTTTCACGCTCTGCAGAACTTCCTTTAAAGGCAAAAATTTAGTTCTACAGGGGTGCGGGAATCGCATTTAGATTAGATTTTCGCTCAGAAAACATAGAAATTCTGCATAAATGCAATAAGGTCTCTACCAACCAATAAAATTCGCTCCAAATGGTACATATTTCGTCAAATATTTGGCCGATCATTTTAAGCAATTCAATTAAATTTACATATATGCGTATCGACATACATTCATACATACGCATATGGCGTTGAAAGAAAGCGCTGGCACAAACGTATTGCATCTTCTGCAATAAAAACTTACTCATAAAAGCCATTTACCTTTTAACGTCGTCATTAAACTTGGCGTGAACTTGACCTAAATCAGCCAAAGCGTATTCGGCACACTATTATTATAATTTTAGTATACCCACATACATACATATGTGCAAATGTAAACACAAAACCTGTAGTCGCATTTTTATGTACCACAACGTCCAATGGTTATGGACAACAATTTTTCGTTGGTAAGGTTCTGATACACAAATACATTCTTGCGATATGAGATCCAATGGCACATTTCGCATTTAATGAAATTTTTTGCAGTTTTTGCACTTGACCTTACTAGCATTGAAAAACAGCTTTATAGGTGTTGTTGGCTGTAGTAAAAAGAAGTTTTTGTTGAAATTGAGTTCGTTGAAACTTTGCGCACTTGAACTTATCATAAATATTGTGACCTGTATGTGAGCAACACTTCCTAAATGCTTGAAATAAAAAAGAATGGCTGGGCATGGTCGACTTCGATAATTGGGATGATTCCAATATCGTTTTTGGGAAAAGACCACTTACATTTATTTGCTTTTGCAGAGTGGCATTATAATTTTGTTCACATAACGGTTGTAAGTAACATCATAGTAATGCTTCGAATGATGAGCGGCAAAGTAAAATTTTGAAAAATTGGCCGTGCCACGCCCACTTTTGGGTAAATGCGTGTATCTCGATAACGACTTAATAAAAATCAGCCAAACTTGGTGCAAATATTGCTCCTCACCTCATTTAGATATGCCATAAATATTATTGAGATCGGATACAAACCACGCCTACTTTTTAATTTCTTAATGAAAATCCTTTCTAGACTGGAATGGCTTGAAGAAGATCCATCACCCAACGCACCCGTTAAGATCTACACGGGCAGATCTTAAATGGACACCGGTTTAGGATCAGGGTTATATTGCGAAGAGCTTTCTATCAGTGAATCCTGGTTTCCTGGAATCATGGTTAGAGGTGAACAGAATATCATCAACAGATATCTGCATTCTATCAGACATTCTATCATGCCAAATAACATCAAGTAGTGTCTTACATTGTCGCCCAACTCTTAATGAGATGGCCAACAATATCGTATCATCTTCCAGGCCACAGAGATATACCAGGGAACTGTAAGGCTGACGAAATTGCAAGAGAAAGTACCTGAATGCCAAACATAAGTAATTTTATGGGGGTACCTCTCGCAACTTGTAAGCTTCTTATTAAGGACGCACTACTCAGTTCTGTAAATCAAAGTTGGATTAGTGTCAATACCTGTGAAATTGCTAGGCAAACATGGCCATGGCTAAATCTACGTCTATCCAAGAATATGATAAAATTGAGTAGACTTCAAAATAGGACCTTAGTAGGAGCCCTCACAGGACATTGTCTCATAGGAAATCATGCAAGGAGACTAGGCGTTTGCATGCATGATTTCTGTCGTAGTTGCAGGAATGAGGAGGAGTTGGAAACAATTCAACACCTTTTTTGCACATGCCCGGCTCTAGCCAGAAGCAGGAACCGATATTTAAGATCCTACTTCTTAACGAATATAGATAATCTATACACTTTAAGTATCAAAAACCTTTTACGCTTTGTGAAAAGCTCAGGATGGTTCAGTATGGAAAGGGAAATGTCGCCCAGCCCCTGCGGCTTACAACGGACCCATTTCGTGGTCTAAGTAGCATCGCTGTCTCTATGTGCGATGCGGCTGCCAAACCTAACCTAACCTAGCTGTTTTACTTTCAATTATTATTTCTTGTAAAAGTTGAACTCATTATGCAGCAAAAACCATATATAAGGTTGTCAAAAAAGTCTTGCGGTATTTTTATTGAATTTTCAATTGTTCATAAAATTGGTTATAATAATGCGATTTAAGTGAAATATGCGCCGTTTTGTTCGATGACGAGTTCCCAACGAGATGCCAACTTCATAATGCCCCTCTTATAGAAGCTCGCTTCCCTATTGTCAAAAAACTCGGAGAGTCAATTTTCACAGGACTCTCTTGTGGACAACTTCCGACTACCAAGCTCGTTCGCCATGGATAGAAATAGGTGGTAATCACTTGGTGCGAGATCCGGACTATACGGTGGATGCCAAAGAACCTCCCATCCGAGCTCCCGGAGCTTCTGGCGCGTCACCAAAGATGTGTGTGACCTGGCGTTGTCCTGATGGAAGACAATTCGGCCTCTGTTGATCAAAGATGGCCTCTTCTGCATGAGTGCTGCATTCAAGCGGTCCAGTTGTTGGCAGTACAGGTCCGAATTGAGCGTTTGGCCATAGGGGAGCAGCTCATAGTGGATGATTCCCTGCCAATCCCACCAAACACACAGAAGAACCTTCCTGTCCGTCAATCCAGGCTTGGCCACCGTCTGGGCAGCTTCACCGCTTTTCGACCACGACCGTTTGCGCTTCACGTTGTCGTAAGTGACCCACTTTTCATCGCCAGTCACCATCCGCTTCAAAAAAGGGTCGATTTTGTTGCGATTCAGAAGCGATTCGCATGCATCCATACGGGCAAAAATGTTTTTTTGCGTCAAGTCGTGTGTCACCCATATATCGAGCTTCTTTTTGAATCCAAGCTTCTTCAAATGGTTTATAACGGTTTGATGACTCATGCCCAGCTCTTGGCCGATGCTACGGCTGCTACTATGCCGGTCTCTTTCGATCAATTCAGCGATTTTATCGCAATTTTCGACGACAGGCCTTCCGGACCGTGGCGCATCTTCGATCACCTCTGCACCAGAACGAAAACGGTGAAACCATCGTTGTGCGGTGGAAATGGAAACTGTATCGGGTCCATAAACTGCACAAATTTTATTGGCAGCATGAGATGCATTTTTGCCTTTATCGTAGTAGTACTGTAAAATATGCCGTATTTTCTCTTTATTTTCCTCCATGTTTGCGACGCTATAACTCACGAACGACTAAAAGCAAACAACAATTAATCAAAGAAAAGAGCTTTCCAAAAAGCTCTAGCGTGAACCGATGCGACGAATACAACTAGAACTACGCGCTTGCAAAGACAAGCTTGCGGAAATACCGCAAGACTTTTTTGACAACCTTATAAATTGTTTCCCCCAAATTTTTTGCAAAAAATATGAACATTCTGCAATTTTTTACCGAAATTTCAAACTTAATCAGAAGTTTTAGAATAATTTTTGGTATGCACTTTTATAGCCCATTCAAATTTAGTACAAAAAAGTACATGTTGCTACAAAACACCACACCGTTGGTTTTTGACAATATTTTTTCTGACAGTGGCACTCACACATTTTCTTCCATATAAAGTACGTTCACAATTTTCTTATATGAAAGATAGCCCATACTAAAATTGCATGGGCTACAAAACTGCATAAGCATTTCTTTGTTTTTTGTAAATTGTGATTAAAAAGTAAGACCATTTTCAGAATTCTCATAATTAATTTTCACACCAGGTTGGGAAAACATTTTTTTAGGTTTGTGGTTTTCGTTGTAAATGAGCTAAAATTGTATAAAGAAGTTAAAATTAAAAAAAGAAAAGTAAAATAGTCAAACTTGTTCAAAATGCCACACTCCTATTTTATTATGCGTGAGTGTAAGTTATTACTAAATTTCCATTCATGCCTCTGATGCTACAATTATACATAGTTTGTTGTCTATGAGTTTGTTTAGTCCCTAATATTAACCGCCAGCCTAAATTAAATTTTACTAAAATGAGCGTTGGTTGGAATATAAAACTCAGTCATAGCTCGAACATAGCACTAACTAGTTTTTTTTTTGTGATGTGGCTGACACTATACATTATTGTAATGCCAGAAAGCAAGCATTCCATTTGCCACTTTGAATAAAATTTCCTAAAAAATACGGCATTTCTGTATAACGATCTTTTTCAATTACGACACTTTTTCGATTTACGGCCTAAAATGAAACATTAAAAATTAAAAAATAAATAATTGGCGCGTACACTTCTGTTAGGTGTTTGGCGAAGCTCCTCCTCCTATTTGTGGTGTGCGTCTTGATGTTGTTCCACAAATGGAGGGACCTACAGTTTCAAGCGGACTCCGAACGGCAGATATTTTTATGAGGAGCTTTTTCATGGCAGAAATACACTCGGAGGTTTGCCATTGCCTGCCGAGGGGCGACCGCTATTAGAAAAATGTTTTTTATTAATTTTGCTTTCACCGAGATTCGAACCAACGACCTCTCGGTGAATTCCGAATGGTAATCACGCACCAACCCATTCGGCTACGGCGGCCTAAATGAAACATTGGACGACCAATAATGCGTAAAACATCCTTCTTCAAAGTGATTCCGACGAAAAATGCAGCTTAAAGTTATTCCGCGTGGTAAACTCAGCGCTTAGCTACTATTTATAAAACATTGCAAAAAGAAAGAGAAAGGAAGGAGGGAATATTTTAAGTAAATTTTAAATCAATCATTCAGCAACAATGGAAATTGATGACGGCAACATTTCATTTGATTAAAACAGCAATTCTTATAGAAAATAAAATGCCGGATTAACTTTATATGCAGAGCTCTTCAACACTTTATATATTACATTATATAAATATATATATATTGGGAGGTTGAATTAGTTTTAAAGGTTTTTTTCGAAGATTTGGGGCTTTATTGTGAAAAAACGGTACAAAATATTTTATTCGAAGTATTGGCCATCGCTAGCTACAACCTTCGCCCATCTTTCGGGCAATTTCCGGATGCCGTTTCTCCAAAATTCTGGCCGCTGCTTGGCTATCCATGACTCAACCCATATTTTGGTAGCCTCGTACGAGGAGAACCGCTGGTCCGCCAAATCGAGACTCATATGCCGGAACAAATGATAATCGGAGGGAGCTATGTCTGGACTATACGGCGGGTGGGGTAACACTACCCAGCCAAGCGTTCCAAGGTATTTTTTGACAGGTTGAGCAACATGCGGCCGAGCGTTGTCATGTTGCAAAATAACCTTGTCGTGTCTTTTTACCGTTTCCGGCCGTTTTTCTTTCAATGCCCGGCTTAAACGCATCAATTGCAGTCGGTAACGATCCCCCGTGATTGTTTCGCCCGGTTGGAGCAGCTCAAAATATACTACGCCGACCTGATCCCACCAAATCCAGAGCATGATTTTCTTGCCGTGAATATTCTGCTTGGCCGTCGACGTTGATGCGTGGCCGGGCAAACCCCATGATTTTTTGCGTTTTGGGTTATCGTAGTGGATCCATTTTTCGTCGCCAGTCACCACCCGATGCAAAAAACCCTTCCGATTTTGTCGCTCGATCAGCAATTCGCACGTAAAAAATCGCCGTTCGACGTCGCGCAGCTTCAACTCGTACGGGACCCAATGTCCTTGCTTTTGGATCATTCCCATCGCGTTTAGACGCTTGCAAACGGTTGATTTATCAACGCCCAATGATTCAGCAAGCTCTTCTTGGGTTTGGCACGAGTCCTCGTTTACCAATTCCGCGTCCTCGAACTTTTTGGGCTGGCCAAGACGCTCCTTGTCTTCGGTGTGAAAATCACCACTTTTGAATCGTCGAAACCAGTACTCACATGTTGAAATCGACGGAGTATGGTCTGGGTAGGCCTCCTGCAGCAATTCACGTATGCTGTATTTTTTTCAAATTGAAGCAGAAAAGCAAAGCTTCCCGCAAATTGCATTTCGACGGCACGAAAGTTGACATACTCGGAGCACGAAAACACTGCGTTGTTTATACTTCAGCGAAATGACAGATACTGATAAACAAAGCCTAGGGATGAGGCTTTGTCATGAATATATATTCAGTATTGCCAACGCGATAAAGTGATAAATAGCGCCATCTGTGTGTCACCTTTAAAACTAATTCAACCTCCCAATATTTTTTTAATTGGAATCGATCTGCTTTAATTTGTTTACATGAAAACAATTGATTCGCTCCCGGAACCTATCTGGGTCGTTAAGCGAAGTATGGGGCAATTTACTGTAAAAATACTTTGAGTGTCGTTGAAGGGTTTTTGGACGCACCTTTGTTAATAACCCGCTCCTATAAATAAAGTTTCATTATTTGTGTTAAATTGCATATACTTAACCCTCAATCTTATAAAACCTCATTTGTATGATGGATGTATTGTGCCATCTTTAAAAATATACCACCGCCTTTTATCCGCTTCGCCGTAACAGAGCACTGCCGTTCTTCGCTCTACCACTTTTTTTACCTATGTGCATATGTATATTCCCCTTCGCTGTCAAAACTGTGCTCACACAATTCATATCTGTAACTGTTCAACTCATTCAATTGTCAATTGTGAGCAAATGGCAGCAAAGTTCCACATTTGGACACTTTTTTATTTTTTCTTGAAAGAGTAAGTTACTGCATATTGGCTTCTGGCAAGTGATTGAGTGTTAAGTTAAACACAAGTGTATAATTTAACCTATTGTTAACCTATGAATTATAAAGAAGCTTAATAAATTTACAGATTTTAGTGAATTTCCTACTTAAAGTATGGTTTTTCATTTCGCACCCGAATTCACAGGATGTGTGCCTTTGGAAGAAATCTATGGCGCCATCAAGCACTACACACTGCTCATATAAAGATGGCAATTTACAAATACCTTTTTGATTACTTGGTCGATTTCACCCAATAGTCGATACTACTTAATTTAATTTTTCCAGTTGTGGTCTTTGCGTTTCCTGCAAGTAACTTCGCTTCATAGCAAAAAAAAAACAATAAATGCAAAATTCCACAGCAAAAATTTTATTGAATTATTAGTTTACCTTCAAATTGACAAACAAATCGAATCAGGCCGTCGCTGCAGTCATTGAATACATACAGACATACTTACGTGCATATGTTACAAATCGCTGAAAACCAAAAAACAACCTTGCAAATTGAAAATAACATTTTATTTTAATGAAATACAATCAAGAAGATTATTAATACAAGCATAGAGTACAAATACAGAGTTACCAACAAAAACAAAAATCTATTAATTTCCGTCTTTTAAGTGGTCACGAGCTAATTTGATTAAAATCAAGAGTTTTTCTAGTAAAGCACTTCAAATTGTATACAGTTCAACAAATTTCCGTGTTTTTTTTATCACTTGAGAAAGTATGCGCTAAACAGTTAAATTGTAGTGAAACTGCATTTTACATTTCTCATCAGCACGTGCGAATTTTTTAAAGCGGACTTCAAAGTTTCAGTTAGGGCTCAGGATTAAAAACAAAATTGTTAAGAATTTATAAAAGTATTTTTTTAATAAGGACCTGTGGGTATTGAAGGATAAAAATGTCTTAAAAGTATAATTATAATAAAACAAAAAGTATTTTAAATTTCATTCCTATTCGATTTGATACTGAAAAGCTGTATTTTAACTGCTTGAGAACTTAAAATGTTAATACAAAACAGAAATATTGTTGGAGAATTTTTTTTTATAATCTGGCAGATAATTTCATGGCATTTATTTTTCGGATATGATATTCAGCCAAGAATGATATAAAGAAGATTGCGCCCATCAGAGCGTACGTGACGTCACGTTTGCAGAGTTGTGCAGTATTGCCAACCATTTGATCTTCGCAATAAATTTAGTGCTTTTTTATACCGAAAATGCGACAATTTTTAAGTTTGGTGTTTGTTTCTTTTTGTTTTTAATTTAAGGCTACCGAGACTTTAGGTTAAAAAAAAAACTGTATTATTATACAAAAGAAGTTTAAAAAAGGCCACTCTGAGAAGATTTTAGTGCTAATGAAAATTAGTTGATTCTTACAAAATGTAGTAGTTTGAAAAAATGGTGGGGAAAATGTTAAATATTTTGCAAATCATGTTAAATTGTTCAACCAAGTCGTGGATCTATACATTTTATAGTGTCTAATATTGTTGCACAGCCGCTGATAAGATTGAACAATCTGTGAATGTGGATTTTAATAGTGCTGATGGAGTTGCGCCAGGAGAAGTGCCTTGAACGGATGGTGCCACTGGATGGATGGCGGAGGCAGTGTACAAACCGTTTTTGTAGGCTTAAGAATTGAAAGTGAAAATTTAATTTTTGGCTCCATTTAAGGCTATGCAAAAATATTAAATGCCCCTCTCTCAACTCTTCTTAAGATTGAAAACCTTTTTACACATTTTAAAAAGCCTTTGAATTTACTAAATGCGAATTGAAACCATAGAGGTGTAATCGTTCCTCCCGGCCATTAATCCTTAGTGGGACATAGGGCATCAATAGATGTATTCATTGTAAAAATAAGCCACAAAATTCCAGAAAATACTAAAGAAACTATACTGACATTTTTACGAAAAGAGTACCTTATCTAGTTACAGAACTTTAAATATATAAAAAAAGTCGTTCCCTTAACAAACGAGTTTCGCTTAACAAAAAAACTCATAAATTAAATTGTACATAAGCATAACACATTTATTTAAAAAAAACGCACATTCTACAGACAATTTGTCACGCATACAAAGTTCTTTAAGTAACACAATAAAAATTTCGTGGTTTATTTTCTTTAAATGGGCATTTAGTTCGTTTTTATATCCAAAGCTAGGCAACTCTACAGTAGCGAGAGAGAGATTTGAGTGCCGAAAGCAGAAGAACACCAACAACACCAGCAATCGCGGGCAATGCCACCAGATGTTAAAAAAAAGTAAAGCTAAATAAAACTGGGTGAATTAGTTAAATAATTATTAAAAAATGTATATTTTACAAAATTATAAACATGACATTTTAATTAGAACAACTAGAAAAATGTCATGAAGAAAGAACTAAAACTCCGAGACACAAAATAATAAAAATAACAACAAAAAAAAGATAAATCAAGTTACGAAAATGGTAATCTGGCCATACTGGAGCTAAAATCACGTAACTAGTTGTCAAATTCGCTGAGCGCAAAGTAACGGGACCACGATGGGCACCATCTCATTATTCTTTGCATCATGATATTCAGCATATCTTGGTATTGGTAGTTCTAGATTATCCAATCCAAATGAAATGATTAATGTGTTGGTATGGTATGCTCTTGATGTGGCATTTGACTCTAATTTCTCTCTTCAAAGACATGTAAATTACACCATTGCGAAGTCATATTCCGTGCTTGCTTTTATCCGACGTTTTAGTACGGACTTTGTTGTTCCATACACTCTACAACTGTTATATATCTTTCTTGTGCGTTCGGAGTACTCCAGCTCGTCGTCTTTGTTTGGAGACCATATTATGCTTGTCATATTAGTAAGTCTTTGTCCGTTATGCTTTGCGTTCGTTGCATTTCACTGATCCAATTCCTTCTTATAAAAGTATCAAAACACTAGATATTAGAAGAACTATTCTCTCCGCCACTTTCGTTTTCGATTTCATAAGTGGGGTGATTGGCTTCCCATCGCTACTTGAGAAAAGTAATTTCAATATTCAATATTCCCTGGCAAAGCTTACGAAATCATGATACTTTCTGTTTGGAGATGGTTAGAAATAATTACGCTTTCAATGCTACGATTTCTAGAACTTTGAGAGAATTTAATATGCTTTCAAATCATATTGGTCTAGATTTTTCTTCCACAAAGTGCCACTTTAAAGTGTTACTAAATGAATTCTATGAATTCCGTGACACGTGGGTATCGCGGGTAACGAGATCTCTGACACTTGAGCTAGGACGGGCTCTGAAGCCAACTTCTTCGGCCCCACTCCCTTCTACAGCCATCAAAGCAAACGGTTAGCAAACGGGTTACTCTAACCCACAAGCGAGCCTGGCAGGCTGAGAGAGGCTGCAGATGTACAAAACTGATGCTACCTGTTTTGTCCGACCGACAGTCGCAAATCCACCTGTCATTAAGCAAAAGGGACTGTAGGCAGCTGGTTGAACTGATGACGGGCCACTTTCTATGGGTGAAGCACATGGAAAAGGTAAACATCTCAGAGAGTGCACTCTGCCCAGCATGTGGGGAGGAGAATGAGACAGCGGACCACTTTCTGTGCGTCTACCCGGCCTTCGCTCGAATCAGGTCTTTGAGGTCTTTTGGCACTGATGTGTTAAAAAGCGACCACCTTGGCTTCTTGGCACTACAAGTTCTACTCAGAATTTTTCGGGAGGTCGGGTAGAATTAAAAAAAAATAAAAAAAAGTACCTCAGACTTAATAGTGTCTGAGTACTGTACTTGCTAGTCTATCCCGACAAAAAAAAAATGAAACATTGTCTACATTAAAACGAAATAAGTAAATTATATATTTTTAAATTAGACTAATAGAATTATTTAGCATTAATCTGTTTTTCATAGTCTGTATGAAATATTGTATTTTTAGGTTATTAAATGAATACGACTACGAGTTACACGGTCTACTTTGTCAGTCCAGTTTTTGACTACTTTGTCGTCCAATAAATTTGAATAATAAATCTAAATGAGCCCAATCAGCAAAAACGCGACGCAAACGATGGTCATTTGGCTTAAATTATTGCACGAGCTTACATAAAATTTTCCACTTAGTCGAAGGACAGCGGCCAACAAGTTGAGGATCGACATTTCAGCATCTTCTTCAACACTTCGCGCTATGAACTTCATAATTAGCGAGTACACTTCTGCTAGGTGTTTGACCGAGGAGGAATTTGTGGCGTGCGCCTTTATATTGTTCCATAAATGGAGGGACCTCCAGTTTTAAGCCGGCTCCGAACGGCAAATGGTGCTTTATGAGGAGCTTTTTCATGGCAGAATACACTTGTCAAACCTTACTGAACAGAAATGTCATTGTCAGCTGTCAAACCATAGTTATCGATAGTTCTCATGCTGCTAAGAAAAACACCCGATACACATGCCCGCAGTTATGAAAGTGGCCTAAGTACACTAAATAAAACAAAATTTGCTTATTAGTCATTTGATATCACGTTAACTTAATCTACGTATGTTTACTAAAATGTTTGCGTTATCATTGAAAATGAGAAGTGTGGTTGTTATTTCAGTAGAAAATCGTTTTTTGTTAATTATGAAAGTGATCGAAGTCAAAGAAGAAAGAAAAAGCAAAAATAGCTAATTAATTCCAGCAGTCGGCCCACATTAATAAAGCACACGATGGCAACTCCTTTCCTAACTGAAAGCGCAACTAAGAGCGAAGAACTATTTTGTTGTTATATGGAATTCATTAGTGCCCTTTCGGGGTGATTATTGAGTGTATGAGAAATGAAAAAATAATAACTTTTCAAATTTGTGTTTGCAATAAAATTCATATTTTATTGCTTTGCTTTATTTGTATGTAGGTTATTTGTTGATTTTAAACGAGGCTAAAAAAGAAGTAATTTTGTGCAGGAGTAGTACAATGAATTAATAAATAAATAAATAATAATAATAAAAAAATAAATAAAATCTAACTCAGTCACAATAAATTTTCATTATTGAAAAGCATAAAAAGCCAAAAACAAAAAAAAAAAATTGAAAAATATGTTTCATGCAAACCGTTAGTTACCTCGCAACAAGAAATATATGACTTAGCCACTTTCAAAATATTTGTAATATGTCCGCCGATATGATCTTTTATATTTAGATTTATAATACCTATTTTTTTTTCAAATTCTGAGTGCTAACTGAAACTTTGAAGCCCTTTAAAAAACTCACGACGTCCTGGTTGAAAACTAAAACTTCATACAACTGAGCTCTAGTATCGGGTACAAATCGACTATGTCATGTGTGTTAGAAGTACGCGGTACGGCGTAATTTGAGAGTTGAGCAAATATTACATTTTGGCACAGCCCGCAGTCGTACGTGTTTCTAGTTACTTAATAAATAATTTGTAATTCAATTAATCTACAATATACGTGAATTGGGCAGTCTAGAAAGGTTGATAATAAATTTTAGCAATTTTTAATTTTTTATTACTATTATTTTTTTTATTTAAAAAAAAATTTTTTTGTTTTAATTTTTTTTTTGCAACCATATGATACATATTGCATACATTTTGCTATTCTGTTTTATTACAGCTTTCATTCCATTTATGTAGAACTGTATTTTTTGTTCAAAAACTGATCAAGTGCACTTTGCAGGCCTTAGACCTTTATTCGCTTTAACTTTATTCCAATAACAAATTTCTGCGTGACGGCACTCAAATGATAATCTGAGGGTGGGAAAATGGAGAATGGAGAAAATTCCAGCTCCGAAACAGCCAAGACAGCTGATAACGCTGATTTACCCGACTAAGACCGGAGAGATCGATTATTGGATGGGTTGTATGCAGCAGCGCGCCATCTTGTCAAAACCAATAGTTGTCAAGCTATTTCATTGTTCTTCCGTGCACAAATAGCATCTATGAAGAACTGAAGTGGTGAAATTAGTTCTCTTCCTTAAAACAAACTACTTCCTATCACTTCAGCGTATGTGTTGTTTGCTCTATCACAGCCGTTGCCTTTGATGTAACTTTATTGTGAAAAGCCAACGACCATACGAAGAAGTATACCGAAGGATTCATGAGATTATGATTTTTCAGACATTTCAAACTCCAGTTTTAGTAATTCTTCCTGGCTATTTAATAATTATTTTTTCTTTTCTTTCTGTTCTTATAAATTTCGTTAATTTTACTGAAAGCCAGTTATGTGTGGTTTATTATGTGTTTGAAATGGGCCTCGTTAGTTATGGAGTTGTCAGATTTCTTTGACCGGATTTCTTTCGCTAATGAACGAGTTGATAATCTAGCTAAAAAAGGGGTAAACATGCCTCTAATTGGTACTGAGCATTTCTGTGGATTTACAAAAGGTCACATAAATGAATTTTTCAGATAGTGGGAGGAGAAGAAATTCGTTGAACAATTCCTAACGCTGGACAAAAAAATTTCTGATAAAGTACTTTCGCTTAACAGAGTAGATTTAAGACTTTTAACTGGTACTTTACAGACCATTGTAGCCTAAGATAACGCTTAAACAAAATTGGTCTTCTGAGACCGTCATCTGTCGATTCTGTGAAATTGACATTGACAATTCAGAACACATTCGTTGTGAATAATATCTATGTAAATTAATATCTTCGGTAAGAGACTTTGTCTATTAACACCGATACTAATATCAGCCTTGAAATCCAGCGGAGAGGAGAGCTGTTTTGGTCTAGGCAGGAAATTGAGTAGTACAGTCCTCTCTCGTCGCACAAAAATCACGTTTTAAAGGTCTCTCATTCCCGCGGCCACCGTACCCGAATGAGTTGGTGAGTGGCTACCATTCGGAGTTCAGAGAAAACGTAGGTTCGAATGTCGGTGAAACACCAAAATAAAGAAAAAGTTTTTTTCTAATAGCGGTCGTCCCTCGGCAGGCAATGGTAATGGCCATGAAAAAGCTCCTCATAAAAAATATCTGCCGTTCAGAGTCGGCTTAAAACTGTAGGTCCCTCCATTTTTGGAACAATGTCAAGACGTACGCCACAAATAGGAGGAGGAGCTTCTTAGAGTTTTCGAAAGCAAGATTCTGCATAATATTTTTGGAACTTTTCGGCGAATATAGCAGATGATTAATATGAGCTGTATGCATACATAGATATAGTACATGGTCTTAAGATTTAGCTTCTAGTTGGCTATGCAATGTCGAACGCATTAACGGATATAAACGCTCAAGCTTTGCACACCATTGTTGGTATCTCCCTACCACTGCTACTTTGTTGTTATGCCTTGATTCAGATAGTTGTTGTGTTTAATGTAATTTTTGTAGAACTTGAAATGGTTTTCACCCAATCAGCGCAAAATGCACTCAACTTCGTACAATGAGGTTATGATGTCATAGATCGCAGCAATTACCACCACTAAGGGATTTCCAATTCTTACTGTGGTGATTATTCAATCATTCGAGGGGGAAAAGTGCGTCATTCTTTATCTAAATTGTTCTTATATATGTATGAGCACCTAGCCACTAGTAACCAACGGGTGCGTTTTTTGGAAAGAGATATTTTATTATGAAAAAAAATAGTTATATCAGAGTTTCAATTATTCAATAATGAAACTTGAAATCATAAAAAAACTAAAATTGTGAACAAATAAGTTCTTATTGTTAGTTACATAAAAGCCAAGAGCAATCATCCATCAATGAAATTTCAATGTAGTCAAATGCTTTAAATCTCTGGTTTATATCTCGCCATTTATCGTGCAATGACACTTACGCTGTGAAGTAGATTCATCAGCCGTTCTATTTCTGTTAATGCATTTAACGCAATTCATTTCGAATAATAATAACTCATAAGCGTCGTATGTAGAAAACAGTTACGATGGTCGCTATTTTTAAATAACTGAAAGTTCCACTGCTGGGGTGTTGTACTTACTTGGCTATAAATATCATGACAGACAATGCAAAATGATCCGACGAATTGTCTAGCGCTATTGTGACTCCTAACATTTTTTTGGTGAGACAAAACAAAGAACTCTAATGCCAATGAAGGCTATGGTTATTCTGGTTTGTTTACATAAACGAGAGACGAGAGAGGTAGTGCATTCGAAAGCGAAGGCTTCATGGTAAAAGACTGTCCGTACCAAGCTTCTTCTATAGCAGCGTCAATCTCGTGATTTAATAGCCGCACCTGGTATGTATGTAATTTAAATTAATAGAACGATTGGCGTGCCTTTCTCTTATTTTTCGATGGAACACTTATGGATAGAATTACGAAAAAAATCTATGAAAAATTTGCCGATTTCAAGTTGTATCCAAGAAAGTTAATAAAAATTTCATACACTGCTATTATTCGCTTTTATGTTAAATTAGCTCAAACAAACACATACAAATTACAGTTTACTTCAGTGGAGGTGCATATAATAAATTATGGTGAAAAGATTCTTAGAGGTGTACTACCTAGCAGACCGTTATTCGGCTCGGAACGAATTTGACAGATAAGTCGACGTCATTCGTTTTGCGTTTCACAAAATTTAGCTTTAGCTTAGTGAAACACAAAACGAATAACGTAGAATCCAAAGTTTCCCTAAAATTTTTCTTTCACCATACCTAACAAGCAAACCTGGTATCTATCATCCTTGATGATAAATTAAAATTAAACGAAGTTTAAATTATGACTAGTTTAATTAGAGTTTAAACTAGCACTGAAAATCCGATGGTGAGAATCAGAAAAAAATAAAACGAGCATCACCAAACGAACTTCACCACGACAACGCTACCTTTCACACAGCAGCTCAATTAATTGATTACTTGAAGGAGAAAAATATCGAGTTATTGAGTCATTGCCCGTTTTCACCTGATTTATTGTCTAATGACTTCTTTTGTCAAAAGTGAAATGCGTGGTGAACACTTTTCAGCACCAGAATGCTGAAGTATCATATTTTTGAAATACCTTTTTCGAGTGGAATAAATGTTTCGATAACTGGTTTCTTTGGGAGCAAAAGTGTATAGACTTTCAAGACGAGTAATATGATAGCTGGCGGTACACAGCACTTTTGCTTACGTAATGGACGTAATGACGCTTCGATCGAAGCAAGCTTAATATACGAGTGGTTTGAAAATAATCCAAAAAATTAAGGGGATCTCATTATGAAACTCGCAGGGATTACGGAGCTTAGTCAGAACTATTTATTAATAAAAAAAGTAATAATAAAAAATCTGTGGGGGCCTGTTTTCCGAAAATCTACAAAAAATTTTTTTCTGTAGAAACTTTTTTTTGTAAAAAAATGCTCATTTTTGAAAAAACATGTCTGCGCTCATATAATAGTACTATAAGAATAATAATAAATTTTTTGTTTTTAATTATTGAAGTCATACTGAACTGATGCTCTACCATTATTTCCAAAATTGAATAAATGTCAAAATATTTTTGAAGTGAAACTTCTTAGACGTCGATGGACGAGCGAGAATGGAGTGTAAAATTTCAAAGCCATGCAACGTTTTAGGCATTTTCGTTCCGCGAGAGAGATAACAGATATAACGTAGAGGAAAAGAGAGAGAGCTATACCTGTATATTTTATAGTAGTTTACCATCATAAATCCATCCATTTTCGGTTGATTATTTGCTGTTGACCGTCTGATATTTGACAGTTTATATTTTGTATTATTTTATTACGGGCATCAGTCACAACGCTCTGTTTAAATATCGGCTTATTTAAGGATTTTCGCAATGTTAATCCTTTACGTGGATTTTCCGAATTGTTTCTGCAATGAATGAAAAGCGTTAACCAGAAGATTTTAGATTGCTCAGACTTGAACACAGGGAAATATATTTCGACATACTTACAATTTCTTAACTGCTGATGGTCGAGCAATCTTTTTGGTTTTAATTATTTCGTCCAAGCTCAGATCCATAGTCGTTGCGTACCGTATTTCTTTTTTTCCTCGATAATTAGTAAATTAAGAATTTTTTAACTAATTTACCTTCAAATATTACGAAAAAGAAACAAATTTGTCCCCGTGTACGTCTGTAAAAAAAAGCCGATTGATGTTTAGTGCAAAGTTGGATGCGCTTGCTCTATTGTGTATAGTATGTAAGCAGTGCTATTAGGTAAAAGAAAGACACTTATGCTGAAGCAAATTTTATTTCAACGTCGCTGCTAGGAATTAACGCAGTTAGGGCCTCCGCACACGGGTCGAATCGTCAGTGGCTTGTCCGCACACAATGCAACTATCTATCGTAAAAGTACGAGTTGTCAATATGCCGAGCGATGAAGGGGAATTTATTTGTAAATTTTGTCTATTTGTATTCTCTGCAAATGTTGTGAATTTATTTAGATATATATTCTTTCTCTCCCTCATTCTCTCGGGTCGCTCCCTCTTTTTTTGACTGCCCTTGAAAGTTTCACTTCTGTTATGTGTACTACGCTACACAACCTTTTTTTTAATTACTTTTTTTAAGTTTAAGTTTACATCTTACTATACTTAAAACCTCCAAAAAATTCAGATATAAAAATATGTTATGCATTTGTTATATGGAGAACATGCGTATCACGATTAGGAAAAAAATTATCGAAAATCAACTAAAATTTTTCTTTAAACTTATACTTTATTATACTAAAATTTAATAGGCTATAAAACTGCGTACCAAAAATTATTTTTTTAAATTTCTTATTAAAATTTTTTCGAATTTTAATGAATCCTGTACAAAGTTTTAAACTGATGTTTATTGTAGAATAAACGATATTTTTATAAGAAATTAAGGAATATTAAAAAAAAAATTAAATTTGTCAAAACTGGTAAAAAAATTTCGTGTGTATTTTATTTTGACCTCGAGTGTATATGAAGCAAGCAGTCGGAATGTGTCAAAAGTTCAATTTTTTCTTTTCAGTATTCATTTCTTTCTTTCAATTTTAATACGAATTTACTATAAAGACAGTCGTAATTTTAGTAGCGGAATGGTTTGTAAATGGTGAAATAGATGGCAATATTCGTTTCACCAGTTAAGGATTTCCCTACAAGGTATCTACTCAGATATTCATACACATGCGAGTATTTAAGCAAGAAGGGCGAAAAAGGTAAAATGTATTTATATGACAGCTGAAAGCAACTAAAAAGAAGTGAAAATATTTCTAGTAAAACTAAATTGATTTTTAATTGTTTTTTAAGTGACCGGCTTCTAATGCTATTGCACTTTTTTGTTTGTAACTTTTGCTTATTTACTGAATTATCCAAGAAAATATTACAAGTTTTGAGATCTCTGAAAAATTGTTTGCAAATAGGCGCCAAAATATTATTTCGCACTTTTTATTTATTTTAATATTTTCTCACTCACTTCCCATTCGCCAATGGCGCACGTTTATAGCCCCGGGTGATATTCAGTGTGCTTCAAGTTTTCTTGACCGCAATTCCAGTTTATTTTCGTTGACGAGTGTTGATGTTTCTTACTTTACCTTTGCATCATTTTAACAAGCGATTTTGCAAATACTAAAAAGGTTAGATAAATACGGTTTTATGCTAAGCTGGTAGATAAGGATGCCCTTTTAAAAATAAATAATACAAGGTGCCGCAAAAATAATCTTATAAAAAACGTAGAAGTTTTGATTAAAATTTTATTTCGACAAAATCCAAACTATTCGAAAAAGTGACTAGAAATACAGGCATATATATGTAGGTTTAATAGGTTGCATGACACTGCATATAAATTTATTATAATTTCAGATTTCCCAGAAAAAATTTCGGAAAACTGATAAGATTTATGTGAGATCGACCGATTTAAATGTGCATGAGATATTATCTTATTTATCTTATTTTTATAAATAAAATAAAATTTTTATAAATAAAATAAAATTTTTATAAATAAAATTATGTTTAAAAATATAAAAAATGATATCGCCTCTGACTTCCGAGATAATATTTCGGAAAACTATTAAGATTTACGTGAGATCAACCGATTTTAAGTCTCCTCCAGAAATCTAATTTTTAAAAATAAAATTTAAAAAAATTATTTATAAATGCATTTAAAGTTTTTATAAATAAAACTAGATTTTAAAAATACTTTTTTTTCAAAAAAAATCTGCCTCAAATGATAGACGAGTTATGCTTAAAAGGTCTGTATAAAGAAGTTGAAAAATTGTATCAACGGAGTCAAATCAATGTGCTTAGGGAAGCTATTTTTGACCTTTTTTAGAACATTGGTTCAAGTAAAACTAGAATAACTCAGCCAAATCTTGACCGATTTGATTTCAACATATTATTCTCAACTCATTATCTCACTCTTCTATTCCTACATATCTAAATATCAGCACTCCTCCGTGCCGTTTGTTAGATTCCCTCGAAATTGTTGTTGTATTTAAATTCATTAAAATGGCTTCAAAACGGAGTTGACTCAATTTCACCATTTTGCGTGCCGTTGTAAGTAATTTAGATAAGACACTTTTATTCGCAGGCTATGCAAGCACGAGTGTGACCAATAACTAAGTACAGACATATACACTCTCTCTTAAGGGGACACCTAAGAGACTGAAACATTTATCCGCTTAGAGGAGATGTCCGTTAGGAGAGAGTACACTGCATCTGGTACAATTTTCGTGCAGAAAATTAACTTAAACTTTTTTGGCATAAATAAATATTTTCTGTAATAAACGAGATAAAAAATTCTTGCCCGCGAGCCTCGTTCACAAGCTTCGAATATAAAAAAATTAGCTGTATGAAGAAATGTTATGCATAACCTAATTTTTCTTCTCTAACTACACTCATAAATGTTTTTGTTTTTTTTTAATGTATTTCTATTTAAACCGTCAGGAAATGCATTTTTTATTTACAATCATTTACTTTTCTTTTCTAGTTAATCAACACGTAAGAATTCATAAATCCACGCAGCAACAATCAGCCGGCCATAGAGGACTTTTACACTGGTTTTAAGAGGACATTTACACAGTTTTAAAGTATCACAACTGCATTTAAGCATCGCAACAGAAGAGCAGGGCAGATGAGAATAATAGAAGCAGAAGAATTATGCATATAAAAGCCAAGCCGTATATTGATATTGATTGGGTTTCAGCATATCCCAAGTAGTTGAAATTCAACTTAAAAGACAACGACATTCCGGTTCGCTAATTTAAAACTCAACACCAAAACTCAGGATCACAAAATAAAAATATAACAAAAAACAACTAATTATAAACAGTTAATTTCTCAAGGACTTGGCAAACTTTTAAAAAGTAAACGAATCAAAAAATATCAATACTTGGCAATGTATTCAAAATAGCAGCCACAATTTGCTAATATAAAAATATTTTACAAATTAGTTCAAGCAAATTGAATTGAGAAAGAATTTTTCAGTCAAAAAGTAAATTAATTAACGACATTCAACTATAGGCAAGCTACTACAACAAAACCAATAGCAGCTATGGGCAACATACATAATATAAGAGTAGTTCGTTTCCTGCTCGTGGTGAGCATAGTCGTCCTAACCATTTTCATTTACGCCTCATATTCATCAAATGCAACACTAACACCACCGTCACCACACGCTTTGCATGCTGCCTCCATTACTGAACATGCCGGCGGCGCAAATGCGCAATTACAACAACTAGCGGCAGCTAACCTGAGTAAATTTAACGATGCTGCTCTCTCATTTGGCAATGGCATTGATAACAGTGGTTTTGCAGCAGCGAGTAACCATTTAGAAACGCCACAAGGTGGCTCAACACTTCTGAAAATGAATAAAAAGGCCGCTGTTATGGCTGGAACAGCTACAGGCTCTGGCGCAGCCAAAGCGCCTGCGGCAAACACAGCAAAGAAGCAGCATCAGCATCGAGAACCAACAATCGATGTGGACGATGTAAATGATGAGGCGCCAGATGATGATGAAATGGAGCGTTTCGGCAACGAATTGCTTGAAGATGCAGAAGTGCAAAATATTGACAATGCTTTGGGTGAGTTGCAAGATAAAAATCTTATAAACTATAAACCTACTAAAGAGTGATAGGGTTTAGCCCGAGCCGATCCATCGAGCAGGGAAAAATCAAATTTTGCGCACTGATAAAATCGCTTTTGTACTTTTTTTGAAGGCACTGAAATGTTTAAAAATTATAAATCCAAAACTATGACAGCGCCAGCGATAACAATTAATAGTTTTCGATATGCCATCGATAAACTATCGATAGTTGCTTTTAGTAAAGAGGCAACCTAATATTTCCAAATTCCCATACTGAACAGGAATCTAAGGTCAGGAGCATTTCTTTACATTATGATTTCGAAATGAATAGGGCTGATCAATTTTAAAAAGTATAGGTTCAAAACTAGCGACAGCATCAGCGATAGATTTTCATAGTGAAGAGACAGCCTAATTCTCATACTGAACAGGGGAGTGGATTAAGTATACGCAGTGCAGAGCCGAGGATACCGAGTGGCCGGGAGCACTTAACAACCTTGTAAGAGCAGCCGTTCCCACGGCAGTCGGTTCTACGTAACCGGAACGGACCCGGGTTTATATACGGCCAAGGACTGTCACTTACGCAGCATTCCCAGTATATACATATATGGGGACTGTTTATGCTGCTACAACAACAACAAAAACAACAGCAGCCGATGGGTTTGAGCTCTTAACTTATTTTAATTAAATAAAATCAGCTTTGCATTTCTAGTGCTAATGAAAAGGTCAGGGTTCAATGGGTTAATAGCTTGCACCAAAGCAATGGACTCAAGAAAAAGCCTATTAGAAGCATGGTGAAAAGATTCTTAGAGGTGTACTGCCTAGCAAACCGTTATTCGGCTCTGAGCGCACTTGACAGATAACGTTTTGTGTTTCACTAAGCCAAAGCTAAATTTTGTGAAACACAAACCAAATGATGTATAATCCAAAGTTGCACTCAAACATTTGTTTTTCACCTAACAAGCAAACCTGGTTCTATCATTCTTGTATTAGAAGAGGTATTGTTGTAGAGGCAGGATCTCGTTATTGCTCACTCAGCGCGGAGTGCTATTCATTATTCTCCTTCATGGGGTTTCGGGGGGAAATGGAGCAATGTGGAATTTCGCCTCGATAAGAGTGAACAGAAAAACTTTAAGGCGTACTTTTTTTAGTAAGAAAAGCAGATTGATAAAGGATAATTTGTTGATATATAATATAAATTTATTTAATTTTTTCCAACGATTCTCCTGGAAATCGCATGCTTAGATTTCTCTCTAAATGGATTTACGAATTATAGCACAAAGAAGCGTTGAGGAAAACTAATTTTTATGTTTAAATTAACCTCTAGTTCCCTTTAGTGTAGTTATTAAAATAATTTGACTTTAAAATAAATACCTTTTTAAATTTTAGCAGGTTTTTTTAATTTTAAATTTTTTTTTATCTATTTAGTCGCCGGCAGTATAAACTACCCGAACGTTACTGGCACCAATAACGTTGGCGCTGCGCAAGAACAATCAAAGGCCCAGCCGCAAGCTCAGCTAGACAAACAAAAACAAACTAACGAAAAGCCCAGTGACACGGGTAGCAATCTAAACAAAATACTGGATTCGGATGTTATGATACCAACGTCGAATTTGCAAAAGTTTATCGAAAATGCAGACAAGATATTGAAGAACATCACAGCATCACCAACGGCGAATGAGAAATGTAAGTGAATTGAGGTTAGAAAAATATTTTTTCAAATATTCATTTTTTTTTTTGCTTACATTGCAGTGTCCACTAAAGATTCAAAGGGCAGCGAGAAGCTACCTGAAAAAAGTGCGAATATTAAGACACCCAAAGGAGAAGACAAAGATGACGATAATGATGAAACAGTCGATGACGGTGCTTTGCCTCCATCCGTAGTGATGACAATTAAGCGACCTGGTAGTGGCAGCGCTGTTCAGCAAAACACTGTTGAAAATCGAGCTTCACCCAAAGTAGAGACCAAACAAACCATAAGTAAAGTGAAAGCGATACCAAAAGTGAGTTCTAACAAAAACCATCCGGTGCCACGCAACAATTCCGACCATACAAAAGGTATACCGACGAGCGAAATCTACGAGCCGGGCCACTTAAATGAGGAAATTAATTTCGCAAAGATTTGTCCAAATCAAGGTGAAGATATAAAGTTATTGATACTTATTTCGTCAGCGCTAAACCACGCCGAGGCACGTCTTGCCATACGACAGACTTGGGCGCACTATGGCACACGTCGTGATGTATCGATAGCATTCGTCTTGGGACGCACCACAAATGAGACTGTAAGCAAGGAACTGAGTATAGAGAATTTCATTTATGGTGATATGATACGTGGCAATTTCATCGATTCATATACCAATTTGACGCTGAAAACTATTTCCACATTAGAGTGGGTCGATCTACATTGTCAGCAGGCGAAATTCATATTGAAAACGGACGATGATATGTTTATCAATGTGCCAAAGCTGCTGCAATTCATAGATAACCATGCCAAAGAGAAGCGTGTCATATACGGGCGCTTGGCAAAACAATGGAAACCCATACGCAATAAAAAATCGAAATACTACGTATCGACTGATCAGTTCAGTCAGCCACTGTTTCCACCATTCACCACCGGTCCAGCGTATCTCATAACAAGCGATGTCATACATTCACTATACAACCGCTGTCTCCAACAGGTGGGTGGGCAATTTTTAACTTTTTACCCATTGATTTTTAATGTGTATAGCAGTACCAACGTATTAGATTTGATTATGACATTAATGGTAATTTATTTGCGCAGGTATATCTGAAGCTGGAGGACGTGTTCACAACGGGAATCGTTGCGCAACAGCTTGGTATCAAGCGCGTACACGCCAATGAGTTCCTCAATCGACGTATTGCATTCAACCCGTGCAATATACGCAAATTAATCAGTGTACATATGGTCAAGTCAAATGAACAGTTTGATCTTTGGAAGAAACTGCTGGATAAGAGTACCAAGTGTAAATAGTATTTTAGGTTTATACATTAGAATCGTAAAACATTGAATTGTAGTTGTAATAGTATTAAATTAAGTATACAAATATGAGAAGACCCAAGAATATTTTTATTTAAAAATTGGATATTTTTATGGAAACAATATCTTAGTTTGTATATGGAAGTATACAATATACCGATATAGTAATTATGTAACATGAGAAACATACTTTAGTGTTTACCACTGCAAACATGATACTTATATTTAAATACTTACAAATAAATATATACATGTATTTATTTTGTAGACTAAACATACCTACACGTAAATGCATTATAAATGCCATTACAATATTTATAAACACTAGTATATGTATGTATGTATTCAATGTGGTAATCACCCTGCAGGGAGAACCTGAGCTAGTGAATGAAATTTCTGGTTCAAAACTAGTAGGATTTCGCCATTTCGCTACTCGTGTCGCGAGTAGCCACCTCTGCTCGCAGAGTTTAACGGTGTCAAAGCAAAAAAAAGCAATCACCCTTCTCACACCTGACTGCCGCAGTTAATCAACTACGGTTTCTGATGCAGACGATTGTTGGTTCGTGTCGGGCTGGAAGATAAGGTGGTGTTTTCCAATACGAAGATAGTAAGTTATTGTGTCACATTGGAATTTTTAATAAAATGTAAATTATTAAATTAATAAATAATAAATGAAGCACAATAACTAAAAAAAATATACTGCAGTTTTTCTAAACTCTCACAAATATCGAACCGGAGACGCTAATGCTGCAACCTAACGAGTACAGTCGGTTCTACGTAACCGGAACGGCCCGGACTTATATTCGGCCAAGGACTGTCACTCCAGCAGCATTCCCGGTACATGTATGGGGAATGTTTATGCTGCTACAACAAGAACAACCCCAGCCACAGTACGAGTTAGAACGCAGTTTTATTATACAAGGTGCAGTGCCAACTAAAAAAGACTGGCGTCATAAAAATGTTTTTGATGCCGCCATTTTTTTAATGAGTTAGTGCGTTGGAAGTTACATCCCTGGCTGACTTCCAGTGAAAGTTTGGTGCCAATCGATTCCGTGGAAAAGAACTTATTGCGACTAAAGTGTCAGTATGTTTGTGTCATCGGTTCAAAAATGAGTTTCGAACAAAGAGCTAATACCAAAGTTTGTTTACGTTTACCGAAACATTTGAATTGATGAAAAAAAGTTTATGGCGATGATTGTCTATCTCGTGCCAGAGTTCATGAGTGGCTTACACGTTTCAGAGGTGGTTGTGAGGACATAAATAACAATGAACGTACGGGCTGCCCAAAATCAGTAATCACCGAAAACTCCATCGAAATTGTTTGTACATTTATTAAAAATGAACTGAAATCATTGTTGAAATTCATGGAATCGGAGTTAAATATATCCAACATAAACCCGAAACTAAGCGTCAAAGTGACGAATGGAAGACCACAGACGAGCCACCACTCAAAAAATCGCGTTTGGAGAAGTCAAGAATAAAGTCGATGCTCATTTGTTTTTACGATTCCAGAGAAATTGTCCACAAGGACTTCGTACCAACGGGCCAAACCGTCAATTCAATTTTCTATCTTGGCGTTTTAAACGTTTGTAGTATCGCATTCGTCGAATTGGCCCTGAATACCGCGAAGGAAGAAGCTGGCGCTTATTGCATGATAATGCCCCATCTCATCGATCCAATCTTGTGACTGATTTTTTGACTAGAAATCGCATTTTAACCATTTATCACTTACCGTATTCGCCTGATATGACTCCCTGTGACTTCTACCTATTCGAAAAATTGCATTTGGCCTTGATAAAAAAACGTTTTGTGTCCGTAAAGGCCATCCAAAAGGTTTGTACCGACATCCTGAAGGACATTCCGGTCAATGACCTGAACCACTCTTTCGAAAAGCTTTTAGATCGCGCAAAACAGTGTATCGAGGCCAAAGGGGACTATTTTGCATAAATGAACTCGAAGCTATCAGATCAAAGCTCCTGTCGTTTCTATTTTAGCTCAGTCTTGTTTATTTTGGACTTCACCTTGTATACAGTCAACGTCAAAAGAAAGTGCGCGCCATATATTGATAAGTTTTTTATAAATCTTGAGTCCATTTAACAACAAAAATCATGTAAAGCAAAGGTTCGAAATTTGTATAAAATTTAAAAAAATTCGGCAAATTTTCATCAAAATTTAAAACTCTACTCAGGAATTTTTTGAAAAAAATCGAGTATGCAGTTTTATAGATCAATGAATTTTGGTATAATAAAGTGCAAGTCTTAAGTAGATCAAAAATCATATTTTTGGAAATTTTTTTATCTCCATTTAGCGCCTCTTCCACGTTTTTTTTATGTTTTTATAAAAAAATAGTTCAAATTTCAAAATAAATAAATAAATAGTGAAAACTTATCAATAATTGGTGTACATTTTCTCTTGATATTTATCTTTTTTAAAACCTCCGCCGGGGACCCAGGTTTGACATATTTTCGTTCTATTCGAGTATCCTTTCCAGAAGGTTATATCCATAAATCGATAGAAACCTAAATTTTAGGAAGCTACCGAAAACTCAAGTCGTTAGCTTCAACAGAAATATGTTAAATTCACGTCCAAGGTCGAAAAAGTCTGGCCAGACTCGGTTGCCCAACGGAGGGTTAACATCAAAAACGCTTGAACGGAATCGACGAAACCAAAATTGCACGTAATTAGCTGTTACGGTATCGCCACCATAAACAACATTCGCAAGTTCAGCAGCGTGGCTTGCATTTTCGTCTTCATCAAAGAAAATCTACATATAAAATGCACCGAATTTTGTCCTTGCTGACTTCCATTGTTAACACTCTGTAACTCACAAATGAAAAATAGCAAAAGATTTTTTTTAGCGTGAAATGTAACCTTGACAACGAGTATAAAGTTTAAATTGTTTGATCGATTGTTGGATTCCTTTTTGGAGGGACAAAACCGACTCCGAACGGCAGATGGTTTTTTATAAGAAGCTTTTCCTTTTCAAAAATACATTCAGAAGTTTCTCGTTGGCTACCGTTGAGAAGGAACCGCTATTCGAAAAGACCTTTTCTATCATTTGGTGTTTCGTGCCCAGGATGTCGAGCGTATGCACTTCCGAATAGTAGTCACTCACCAACCCGTTCAGCTGTGACGGAGTTTTATTTCTCAAGGATATAATTTGGCGAGTTTATCACTGGTTTGGAACTATTGAAACACTGATGCAAAGCGTTCTAGATCTCCGCTGACGAATTTAGTACTAGTTCCGAACTTTCAAACAAGTTAAACAACAGGAAACAGTTCTTTTAATAACCCTAAGACAGAGCTGGGCTTGGCTGACGATTGTGCCTTTCTTCCGTTCAGATCCGACCGAGATGTCTTTTCTTTCTGCGCACTATAGCGTCACATTCATGAAGAAGGTGTGTGTGAGTCTCCGGGGACTGGTCAATAGGACTCAGTGGATCATATTCCAATCCTGGGCCGATGACTATGCAATCCTCATTGGCCTGTGAGAATGCCCGTGAGCATTCTCAGTTTATCGTTAGGGAGGGTTATGAGATGTCTGAACCTCCTTTGATTATACCCCACCAGTAAAGACTTCGCCTGGCGTAGCTCCATCATTTGGTGCCATCTCACGGCGCTGGGATCCTATTAATAACAGTCGACAACTCATCCGCTGCCTCAGTCCAGTCATTCCCCTGTCGAATAAATATGTGAATCGGTGTCAGCTCGAGCATCACCTTCATTGCAGCTATAGGACAGGTACGCATCACCCCTGTATTGCATACGTATACTAAGCGCTGAAGCTTAGTTAATGCTGCCCGCACCTTCGAGAGAGGGACTCTCGAGGGTATCGACCCAAGTAATATGTTATAATTGGCCTTATTATCATGATGAACATTCATCTCAAGACTTTTAGGCTACAACTCCAGGATGAACGTTTGCAGATCATGAGAGTCTTTGTTGCTTTGGACGAGATTGCGTCACATGCCTTTTCCAGTTAAGATTGACATCCAAGACAAGGTCAATCCAATAGCAATCCCGGCCATGCTAATCTTCTGTATTCCTAGTAAGAATATTTTAATGGTGAATGGAATTATGACTGTTTTGGACGAGTTTATATCCAGACCCACCATCGTTTCCTCAAGTTTAAAGCCCTTTGCATTTGTTGCAAAAAGTGTTCTGGAACTTGCGGCATGCTATAATTACAACGATATCCGCATATCTTGGCAGCGGATGCTGTTGTTTGCCAGCAAGTGAAGTCAAATGTCAACTACTAGACTCCAGAGGAGAGGTGATAAGGCCCCTCCTACGGATACCCTTTACTTGTTTGTAGCTGAATAGTACCGCCCGCAAGCTAGTATTTCGTGTATTTGTTGCCCGCTCTTGGAGATGGGGCGGTGCAATACGATGTGTTCAGTTGCCATTGTCATCGAGTAGGGTGAGCTGCATACTGATTCTTGTTTGTGCCGAGAAAGAACGATGTAGTAAATTGATCTGACTCGTAAATTGTTGTGTTTTTTAAGAAATGAGGTCGAGCACTAGGAAGACTTCAATTGAATTTCTAGGTGTACGGCTGAGTAGCAAGATGTAATTAGTGGTTGAAGCATGGGCACTCATATATTAGCGGGAGAGTGGGATGATTTTTAGCTGCCACACAGGCGGCTTCATTGTCTGTCATTCCTGTGTGACCTCAAACCCAAAGAATGTTTGTTGATTAAGACTGAAACATTGCACTGATATTGTAAATTCTGCAATTGCAATTGTGAATTTCGTGGAAATGGTTGCCATAGGTGGTATTTATAACTTAATATGAGCTCGAAGAGATTCATTCTGTAAGTTGTATTTGTAGGAAACGTTCTGTATTTATTACTCGATATGAGCACGATCATTGAACATTTTGATTTTCCATTAATGTTTGATAATTTTCGTTAATTTTAGTGTTTTTTTTAGAAAATTTTGTTAAACCTTGAACGTTTATCTTTGTGCTTAAAACCATTTGTTCTCAGTTGTGGCCAAATGTGAAACTCAACTAGCAGATGTCTTGTAACCACATACAGCCAAAAAATTAATGCCATCTAGGCACGGAATGTTGTTTATTTCAGTTTATCGTTATTTGGCACGCTACTGTATCAACAATAAAAATCGCCACGTCTGTATTCAATAAGCAGCTGTTATCGGTTTTCCTTCTTTCTTTGGCATTTCCTTAACCCTTTTGTGAAGTGTAAAAAGAAGCGGGACGAAATCTTATTTTTAACACTGATGTTTCATTTTTAATATTGAATTACAGCAAAAATATTTTTTGTAGCAAATTTCATATGCGAATTGCAGCAACTAGATCTAGAGATTTGCATAGAAAATTATTTATTTGACTTGGTTTCTTTAACTTCCTTGTTTCGCAATTTTCGCATATTCTACTTGACGCGGCTTTTATCATTATTCATCTTTCGAATTGCTTTCGTTGCCTGATTTCTTCCGTTTTTCAGTTTGTCGTCTATTTGGCTGCGAAAAGCTCAGAAAATTTTATTCGTCTACGTTTTAAGTGTACTGAATAAGAAAAATATATGAAAAATGTTTGAAATTTGAGTGAAATCATTGAAAAGTGCATAAAACTAGTTTCCATTAAGAAGTGTAGCCTCAAAATTTAATCTAAGAAGCCTTGAGATATTCTTGAAAGATAGTCTTCAATTTTTTGGTTATTTGTGGAATAGAGGCAGCAAGTGCAAAAATGGAAGTGACCAGAAAATTGGTAAGTGGCAGCAAGTGGTACCAGCGGAAAGTAAAAAGTGGTATATTGCACCGCAAAAACACTGGACTATGCATATGTATACATATGTACATATGCAGATTGTTAAACGAAGCAAAAAATTCAGGATTATATGAATGAGAAGTGAAATGGAAATGAAATGATGGGCCCTACGGATCTGGGAAAAGTATTGTATGCGAGATGTATTTGTTTGCCCAATGTGCGACTGCCTCTTTTGCGAGTAAGGGTATCCTAAAGGTTTACGTAAAAATATTAAGAAGTGAGCATGTGTGTAGGTGCTGCGGCATGAGTAGAGTCGTAGTATGCGTACACGTACATACATATAGGTATATGTAGCTTATGTAGGTACTTTTGTGTAAGCATTGTTAAAAATGAATTTTGAAACCCAGTTACTAAAATTATGGACTGAAGCTGGTCGATATTACCACTAACAAACACTCTTATGCACATATTAAGCAGTCGACGTGTAGCACGATTCATATCTTAAAATAGAGACAAATGCGTGCTATATGTGAGGTACTGTTTCTCAGAAAAACTAAGCGTAAGAATGATTTTGCTGTAACAACGTAAAACATTCCCCATACATTTTTGGAAGTGGTAGACTTTGGCTAGATATAAATCGTAACGTAGAGTGGTTGCAGTCGTAAGTTGTTGCAGGGGCTACTTATTTGGTTTTTTTATTAAAAATTCTGCATTAAAGCGAACAATAAAGCTCAATAAATTTGAGACGTGTCTCTAAACTCATTGCTCTAGCAGTTAAGCAATTTTATAAGGATGCTAAAGCTTTACAGTAAGAATTCTTCTTATCAAAACGATCAAGATTGATGTGCATACATACATACATACTTGTATCATATATACTACCCCTGAATTGCATGCCAGCAGCATTTAACTAACAATAATTGCGCTAATTGCAATAATAATGGGGACATTTTAATATGCAAACTGTGCGATTTTTTGTGTATTTTGAGTACTTCAATTATGATATGTAAGGACTGCAGTAATTACGCAACAATACAACTGGTAATAGTGTAAATGAACAATGAAGGGATAGTTTTGCTGTAATGTTTGCTTTTGTTGTAGTTGGAGGCAAGTCCGCAAAAACAACGAGTCTTTCATCTGTTTAGTAAAAGGTGATAGCGCAGACAGCATTGCTCCGTACAGTAAATACGGAGTGTTCGCAGATAAATTATGTCGAGACTGCAGAGCTCATAGGGCTGTTTGACACCCAAGCATAATGTAGAGGAATTTCTAGAAGTAAACTTTGTTTGGTGGATGTTTGCAAATACAAAGTTTTTCCATTTCCGAGCTTCAGTGTATCCGTAGAGCTATTTTAAGTTTACTAAAGAATGGGGCAACATAGTATCTTTTGGAACTCTTAGGTATATCAAAACTCTCAATACCTAATAAATATTATTTATTGATTTTCAAAAAAAATCTATTTAAACCCTTATACATCTAAGGCTTATTACACTTAAAACATTCACATATGTATGAATATGTATATGTTATATGAATATATGTACACATAAGTACATAAAAGTTCACATGTACCCAAACATGTTACATATGTATGTATGCATATACAGGGTGGGCCATATAGCGTTTGCTTTTTGAACCACCTATTTTTTTTAGAATGGTAACACAAATTACATGTCAAATGTGTTCATAATTTACTTAAAGGTTTGACATTTACGAAATGGGACGCTATACGCTTGAACAAAATTGGGAAATATTGAAAACCTATTTCCAAAGTGGTGAGTTTTCTTCCTCTTTTCTGATTTTCACATCGGTCGCTAAGTCAATAAGCAAAATTATCGGATTTGGGGCTCAGAAAATCCACACGTTACTGTACAGAAGCAAATGCATCCACAACGAGACACTGTTTGGTGCGGTTTTTGGTCTGGCGGCATCATCGGGCCACTTTTTTTTTCGAAAATGAGCGAGGAGCCGCGGTTACAGTAAATGGCGAGCGTTACCATGACATGCTCAACGTGTTGTTTCCAAAAATTGAAGAGGATGACATGGACGACATTTGGTTTCAACAGGACGGTGCCACTTGTCACACTGCCAAAGTTACACTCGAACTTTTGGCTACCGTTTTTGAAAACCGAATAATCAGCCGAAATTCCGATATCAATTGGCCGCCTCGGAGCTGTGATTTAAGCCCGTTGGACTATTTTTTGTGGGGAGCCGTTAAAGGCAAATGCTATGCGAACCATCCGGAGACGATTGATGCTTTAAAGCACGAAATCGAAGATGCCATTCATGAAATTGGAGCCCAAACAATCGAAAATGTGCTTAAAAATTGGGTTGATCGAATGGCCTACTGTAAAGCCAGTCGTGGCAGTCATTTGAACGATACTATTTTTCATTCATAAATGATAATGTTCAATTTTTAAAATAAAAAAAAAGTTTGAAAAAATATTGATTAGTTTTTTTTTTATAGCCGATTCAAAAAGCAAATTTTACTTGGCCCACCCTATACATATGTACGTATTGCCTATTTTCTCAATTGTTTTGTGTTTTGACGATTTATTGCCAATATGCGACCTGGCTTTGTTTTGATTTTTGTGTGTTGTTGGTTTTTGGACAAAAGTGAAATTATAATACCGCAATTTGCTTTTTGTCACACTGCTGTTGGGTATACATTTTTGGCGCAGCATTTTTGTTGTTTGAGCCAAAGTTCAAGGATGTATTATGTAATGTCCTTTGATGTTGTCTCACAGTGTGAGTGAAGCATAGAGGATGTAAACAAGCCGAAAAAGGGAAGTTCTACACATACCTATGCATGGATGTACATAAGTGTGAAGAGAGCAACAAAAATGGCTAACGCAAATAATAAAACTTCCATTTTCAATTTCTGCCACGTTGGTGGGTACATACCTACAAGTATGTGTAAGCTTCCATTCATGCAGCACATACTGTGGGTATGTATGCATGCACATACATACATACTGTGGGTATGTATGCATGCACATACATACATATGTATGTATGTATGTAGGATGCTTACATTTTTGCGAAATGAAAAGCGTATTTTGATATTATGTTTTTGCTGCAAATTTCCACGGGTTTGTTTCCGTAAGGGGCGTGCTTCGGTGATGATACGAGTTTATACTGCGTGAACATACAGTATTGAGCAAACATTTAAGTGGCCACATTAGTGAAAATCGAGTAAATTGTTGGTGAAAATGATTTTATTTATTATATCCATATATATTTTTTTGTTTATAAAAAGAAACGTAGAATTCCGCACTAAAAAATAAGTACAACTAAGCATAAATAAAAAAATGCAACGGAACCATCACAGCGAGCAACGTTTCAAGTGGCCATTTACACATGGAAAAACGATTTAAGCGCTTTCAATAACTGCGAATTAATCAATTTAGAATTATTGATAGGCCGATAACCTCTTGCTAGGTGCGTTGATTTTGTAATGTGTAATGTGATTATTTATATTAATATTTCAAGTAAATAAATAAATAAATAAATGGAATTAGTGAACGTAATGCAAGAGTACGATATAGACAAAAAACATAAAATAAGTTTTGAAAATTTGCTATAAAACATAATAAAAGGACAAGAAATAGAGGGAATCATACTCGGGAGGAATTGGATAAATTGATAAAAAATTCTCCAGAAACAGTAATGTGGAAAAGCGTATAGTGCGCACGCTGTGCCAGCATAAATTTTGTTTTTGTACTCATCAGAATGGAAACTGCGAACGTTCTCCAATTCTCAAATTTCAAATTAGCGACTATTCAGGAACATTTCTCTATTAAATACGTTCACTCACCGGAAAATGTTGTAACTGCCCTCAAGCAAAGATGTTAAGCTTCGTGGGAAAACGTGTTATCATCCATTTGGGGTTGAATATAAAACATTTTTCCATGATAAAAATTTGTAAATCCTTTGAATGAATATACATACATATATATTTTTTTTACATTTACGAAAATTTTTAAAATAAAGTGAAATCTAAACTTAAAAAAAATTTGCTGTTTGAAGTGTTAAAAATAGCGGAGGATAGAGCGGTGCTCCCCAGAATAATGGGTTTGCTATTGATTATTAATTTAAATTTGGGGTTGTCATATATGGTGCCCATGAAATTATATTTCCTAAGATGTTTCTTTAATTTAAACCTTTTGTTTTTTGAAATGCTAAATTCCTCAAGCTTTTGCCTGTGAAACATAAAAATATACACGAAGTAAATATAAAATATAACACTATAATAGTATAAATAAAGGGTGCTCAACTTAGAGGTATCGGATTTTAATTTGAAATAAAATAACGAAAATTCAAGTTGGACAATCTTTATTATTTTTGTGTAGAACCATTCATGACATTTATTTTTTAAAGATAATCCCTTTCAAACGTTGGCCGCAACTGCGCCGTAATCCGGCTATCCGTAAACACGAATTTTAAATGGCACGCTGGAGGACTTCGGTTGGTATCTCGTGAATAACTTTAGTAATGCTGGCTTCCAATGCCTCAATAGAAGGTGGTTTATCCACAAAGCATGTAGACTACATACCCGCACAAATAAAAGTTCAAAGGTGAGATATCACACGACCTTGGTGGTCAATCCACTGTTTTGGAGATCACGGGCATCAAAAAGTCGTATATCATGGCGCGATAGCGTTCTCCATTCACTGTTACATTGGCGCCAGCCTCTGATGATTCCTCCAGCCCATAGGATGGAATGACTGTTCTTGAATAGCTACAGGTTGCTTTTTAGCCCAAATACGGCAATTTTGCTTATTGACGTAGCCATTAAGTCAAAAATTGCAATCGTTGTTGCGAAATTGATAGCAAGTTCCAAACCGTTCATATTTAATTTCTTGATACCCAAAAACAAATGCTAGCCACCCAAATTTTAATGTTTAAAAACGCCAATCCTCTAAATCAGCTGTTTTGCTTGTCGCTTCCGCTTTCAAAATATTTACGAAGTTGGCTTTATGACATGTCGCATTCATTAAAGATAGTGGCTCTAGACCAACAACAATGTTCTGTACGTTTGATTGTCAAAGCAAAGTATTGAGAAAGTAGAAAACAAATAATGAATTCGTTGTTGTTGTAGCAGCATAAAAATTCGCCATACATATATAGGGAATGCTGCTGAAGTGACAGTCCTTGGCCGGATATAAATCCGGGTCGTTCCGGTTACGTAGAACCGACTGTCGTGGGAGCAAATTCGTCTTGTTTCATTGTGAGCTGACAGCCACATGGCCATGGCGAAGGAAAAAAAAACTCAGCTGATTTACCAACACCACCTTTAATAGATTCATTCGTCTTGCTTTACGGCAACATTTGCAGACAAGAAAAATTTGATTGCCGTTATGCCGTGAAGTGTTTTCGTCAATGTGTTTATAACATAAAGTCGTTTTCAAAAAAGGAGAAAACAAAATTGAAATAAATAAAAACTATAAACAACTCGGTACGTAAAGAATGCTGTTGTTGTTGTTTTAACAGCATAGGTAGCCCTGTCAGTGTAGGCATATCACCGGTCATCTTCGTCTAGCTCATCTAGGGGTAGGCTCAGGAAACATGCTGTTTCGACGGGTTGGGTCCAAAGGGAGAGGGGGGTTAGATGAGTCGGTTTGAGGGGGCATGTGAAGAAGTGGTTAGTGTCGTGGGGTACCTTCACGCCGGACATGTGTTTGGTATGTCGGGGTCGATTCTGGATATGTAGGAGTTTAACCTGCTACAGCATCCAGAACGTAGTTGTGCTAGTGTTACACGAGTCTCACGGGGAAGCTGGAGCTCTTCATCTGCAATAGGTGGTGGTTGGACTCTGATTACGGCATTCACAGGACGGGAGTTCATGAAGGTGGTAACGGTCTCCCGGTGGATGTCGTTTATTGACTGTCTAAATACTGTCCGGTCCAGTAGGTTGAGGTTAGTTTTGTCCTGGATTTCGTCAGCGTAGTCTAAGAGGTGTCTCCTGACGTGCCTGGGAGGCGGCTCAGGCTCAAGCAGGTGTCTGCAGGGGTGAAACCTGCGGTTACATCCAAGCAGGAACTGCTTGCTGAGCAGTTTGTTGTGCTCCGCTACTGGGAGCATTTGTGCCTCGTTATGTAGATGTTGAATGGGAGACATCAGGAGGCACCCGGTCGCTGTCTGAATGGCGGTATTTTGACATGTCTGTAGCTTTGTCCACTGCGAATCACTAGTTCCAGGCGACCAGACAGGCGCAGCATAGTTTAGAACCGGCCGGCCAATTGCCTTAAATGTCGAAAGCAACAGTTCTTTGTCTTTGCCCCAAGTGCTGCCGGCCAGCGATTTGAGGACCTTGTTGCGATTTTGGACTTAAGTGGCAATTGCGGTTATGTGCGCAGAGAAGTAGAGCAAGCTGTCAAAGGTTACACCCAAAATTTTGGGGTTATTTACCGTCGGGATTGGTGTGTCATCGACTTTTACCTTAAGGGACAGCTTGACCTCCTTTGTCCAGGTGGTAAAGAGGGTCGCCGTGGACTTGGTGGGGGAAAGTTGGAGATTCCTCGCAGTGAAAAAGCGAGAAAGGTCGGTGAGGTAGTTGTTCACTTTGGAACACAGGCCATCGATGTCATTGCCCGACGCCATGATCGTGCAGTCGTCAGCGTATGAGATCAGGGAAACTCCCGCTGGTGGTTGGGGGAGCTTCGAGATGTAGAAATTGAACAGGAAGGGAGAAAGGACACCACCCTGCGGTACGCCTTGCTTAATTCTTCTCTGCTTTGAAGTTTGATCTCAAAATATCACTGACGAGTGCCGACCGCTCAGATAGTTCGCGGACCACCTCTTCAACCCTGGCGGGAGTGTCGACTGATAAATGTCATCTAGTAGCGTGGAATGGCTGACTGTATCGAAAGCCTTCTTCAGGTCCAACGCTACTAGGGCAGTCCTCTCGCAGGGGCAGTTTTGGTTAAGCCCGCGGTTTATCTGGGCGTTTATGGCGGTGAGTGCAGTGGTGGTGCTGTGCAGTGGTGGTGCTATGCACTCGTCGGAATCCGTGCTGATGTGGGGCTGGGGCCAGGTGTTTCGTGAAGAGTGGGAGTAGGAGGGCTTCAAGTGTCTTCACTACTGGGGAAAGGAGAGTTATCGGCCTAATATTCCCCTTGGTTGGCGGGTTTCTCAGGTTTCAGTAGTGGGACCACTCTCCCTGCTTTCCACTTGTCAGGGATGATGAGAGTGGCCAGGAACAGATTGAAGACCCTTGTGAGGAATCCTACTCCCAGAGGTCCCAGATGCTTCAGCATCAGCGCGTTTAATACGTCAGGGCCAATGGCTTTTGATGATTTCGATTTGTGGATGGCCCCCTGAACCTCATCACCGGAGAAAGTAAGTGGCGCACTGTCGTTCGTCAGTTTGTGCAGCCTTCTGGTAGCACGATGTTTGGTTCTGTCGCCCGGAGGATGCAGTATGAAAAGCCGGCTAAAATAGCTCGCGCATCTCTTCGGGTCCGACGAAGTGCAACCGTTGAAGGTAAAGAATGTTCTAAGGGGATGCTTAGGTTTTGACCAACACTGTATGTATGTATATATATATTGTAGTAAAAGTTTGTATAAGAAAACTAAAAATTTAATGTTCATTATTTCCGCACTTACTTCACTCCACAGCTAGGAAATCTACCACAAATTTGTACATTGCTTTTGGGATTAAGACAAGTGGTTGCATCTTTTAATGCATTTTATCTTTCACTCAAATATCCAAATTTGTGTGCCAATGAAATGCATTTAATTATGGCCGTGTTTACAAATATATGAGAAGAAGACACTCAATTGGTGTCCTATTCAGCTTAATAAATAAATAATAATGTGAATGGATTCATGTACACACATACATATCTACATACATACATACATGTGTATGCACTTAATTTGGTTTCAGCGCAGCCATGCATGAATGTGCACTATAAACAGCACTTTATTGCTAAAAAATGGAAAACAAGTTGGTTTGTAAATTATCGCATGTGGACTTAAGTTGTATTAGCAAAAGTGTTCAAAGCACCACAACGAGGAATTACGGTTATAAAATGAATTAAAGTATAAATTAAAGCAAGTAAGAGGTCGTAAATAAGATTAATGTGAATTTCTATTTATTGTAGGTGATAGGTAGATAACGCGCAGGGTTAATATCGATGAGATAAGTTTGATTAGGTTATATGTCATTTTTAGTTGTTGTTGTAACAAGGCTGCCAGGTGTCCGAGAAATTTTCACGAAATATAGCTATTTACTACGTTCTTCGGTAAGTTTTGCGGTTCGATAAGAAAAACACAATTTTATGGTTTGAAATATACTTTATTATTCAGTATAGTCTTCCTGAACATCAATACACTTGTTCGAACGAGATTCCAATTTATGAATTCCATCCCTTAAGTTAGAATCTGAAAAACGCTTGCCACGCATGCATTTTTTAGATCTGCAAACAGATGGAAGTCGCTAGGTGCTAAATTTGGTGAATACGATGGATGCTCCAAAAATTCATGGATTTTAGCCATTGTGAAAATGTCTTTGTGACTCGGTGCATTGCCCTTATGAAACAGAATGTTTTTTCATGCAATTTTTTCTTCAGCTGGTCTAAAAGGTTACAATAATATTCAGAATTTATTGTTTTACCAGTTTGCAAGTAGTCCACAAACAAAATTCCTTTCGCATCCCAAAAAACTGATGCTAACATCTTTTTGGCCGATTTCTGGACACGAACTCGTTTCGGTGCCGAAGAACCAGTTTCACATCACTCTTTAGCCTTTTATTTTGATTTATGATCATGGTGATAGACCCAATTCTCAGCCATAGTGATGAATCGACATACAAAATTCATTTATCCCTTCGAAAATGTTCTTAATGCCCCATTGTTAGCGAATGCGGCACCCATTGTGTATACAGCTTTCTGAAACCCAATACTTCAGTCAATGAGATAGGGTTCTACAAAATCTCCTTCAGTCACTCGACGATTTTCCAATACGATATGCTGATTCTTTTTACGATTTCTAGCGTTGTTGCTGTTTTTGGACGTCCTTGACGCGAATCGTCTTCAAGACGTGTACGACCTCGTTTAAATTCAGCAACGCATCTTTCTACTGTACTAATTGATGGCAATAAGTGGTTTCAGCATTCGTTCTTAAATTTCGTTTGCTTTTAAACCTTCCAAAAATAAAAATTCAGTCACTGCGCAATACTTGATTTTTTCCTTTGTAGAAAATATTGTGACACGTCGATCCTAAATGATTTGTAAACAAATAATGAATTGACAGATTGAAGTGAAACTTCACATACGTTAATATGAAGCAGTGTATCATCATAACAAAATATCAAAAAATAAAATAAAATAGGCAACGCTCTCTCTTATCGAACCGCAAAACTTGTTGAACAACCTAGTAAACTCCCACGATAACCAGTCGTACATTGCGAGATGCTACAAATTTTATCACGGTTTAGTGTTTCACCTTTCCCATTATCCAATTAGCTTATAATCGCACTATTAGGGAACGTTCCCTCAACAGTCGAACAGAACGCCCTGGCCAAGGATTGTCAATTCAGCAATTTCCCAACAATTTTTGAGAATGTTTTATCGTGTTACAAAAACCAATAAGGAACGGTTATTATTTTCTTAGTCTGAAATTATTTATAAACACCCTACTGTAATTAATACAAAGTGTGCCAGCAAGATTTGTGTACGCACATTTGAAGAATATTTTTTGAAAAAATGCAGCAGAATGTAAAAAATTGCTATTTAACTGCCAAGTCTGCATTCTAAAAACGAATGTCATTACCACCTGGCACACTTTGTATTATTGCACTATGATAAGCACTAAATGTCATACAATTTGTAAACAAATAAAGTCATAAAAGTGGTATTTTCATAAAAAACAAAAAAAATATACGCCCGTTACAAATGATATTTCAACGAAATGAGTTCATTTTTTGCTGAAAAGGTTATCCGAAGGTTCGGTATCTTTTTGGGAGTTAAGCAGAGTCCATAAAACCGGCACATGCATACATAATTATAATTTTTTTTGTGTATTTTTTCGTTATTGAAAGGTTCTCGTCTTTCTATGTATCGTCAAATCCTAAACAAAAGTATAAACAATGCAAATATCATATTTTATCAAATGCGTGTTTGACTTATTAGTGATAAAAAAATATATAAGCGAAAAAGCTTTGGCAAACACAAGGAGCCCTCGCTTAAATAGCACTCAGCTGTTTTTATCGCTTTCGTCTAATTAAATTATCGAATTTCTGTGTTTTTTGCACTTACTTTCATTTCTGTCTTGTTTTTGTTTTATTTTATTCTTTTGCTTTAGGAAAAATGTCGCTACTATTGCTCATTCAGGTGGCGCACAAAAGCGACAGTCACAGTCGTAGCTTTCGTGGCAATGCAGAGGCATTCGTAGGAATTCGGCGCAGTCTGCATTTGTGACATTTGTTTTGATTGTTTTTATTGTTGGCGGTAATGGTGTAATTGAACATAAAACCCAAATTGTTCTGAATTTTTAAGTGGTAATTTATTTGCAAACCTCATGCTGAAGTAAACTTTTTTAAGTTATGTTCAATGCGAATGAAGGAGCTTTAAGCAAATGGCGATTAGAGATGTGAAGTGTGGAAAAATTAAAGCAATAGTGCATACAGAACACGGTCGGTGGAACAATGAGTATCATATAGTATAAAAGTATCTTAGGTTAAGAAAAAAACTGTTTTAACAATTTTTCATATAAGTGAAAATATTTGCTATTTTGCAACTCATATGATTGTCAAGAATGCATACGTTCATACCTATTTTGGTACTTGTGCCATGCCATAAATAACCTCTGGCTTGATTGCTAAACGAATAACAGTGTTACGCATACAAGCTGGTGTGACGTGTGTTGTATATAGACCTGCAAGCATTCAGATAAGTTATGCAAATAAAATGATACACCATCCGTGTTACGGTCGTATATGATCCTGAGCGGGGAGTTTTGCTAGCAAGGCAAAGTTTTTACGAATACGGGGTGCGTCACCTCAATTTGTATATATATATACGTGGCGCTTACACCCTTTTTGGGTGTTTGGCCGAGCTCCTCCTCGTATTTGTGGTGTGCGTCTGTCTTGATGTTGTTCCACAAATGGAGAGACCTACAGTTTTAAGCCGACTCCGAACGGCAGATATTTTTATGAGGAGCTTTTTCATGGCAGAAATGCACTCGGAGGTTTGCCATTGCCTGCCGAGGGGCGACCGCTGGTAGAAAAATATTTTTCTTAATTTTGGTGTTTTACGGAGATTCGAACCTACGTTCTTTCCAAATTCCGAATGGTAGTCACGCACCCATCCGTTCGGCTACGGCGGCCACCTCAATCTGGTCAATCGAATTATTGAATAACTTCGACAATTTTCAACACATTTTAATTTTTAAATATCAGCCATAATTTCAATATGCACCGAAACTTAATTCAGCGAGCGTGTCGTGGAAAATATTATGGCCGTACGATGCACCTTAGCGATACAATCCATCATTTTTTCAAACAACTTTTTTTGTCTAACCAATAAAAGCAGCCACTTAATCGATATTGTTTTTGGAAACTAATTGAGATTAATTATGAAGCTTGAAAGAGTACAAATTTTCTGAATATTGAGCAGTGCAAAAATATTCAATAATTCAATTGACCAAATTGAGATCAGGCACCCTGTACTAATACTATTTCCTTGATTGTCATCGTCACTATTTAATGGAATGGGACGCAATGGCATGCTTTTGAGGCATTATAAAGGTCACATCCATCATTTGTGTCTCATATACCGACAGTGAGGCCTAGGATCTTCCTTCATTGCGAAAATCGAAAATTAAAACAATACAAATTTTTTGTCCTTGTATCGTTAGTTCCTTTTTGGCATGCATAGCTTCTCAAAAACGCTATATCTGTTCAAAAGAAAAAAAAAATGCCGACATTCACGGCTTCAAACTTATAATAGCCCTGCAACAAACTTTATAACCGTGACATGATTTGTTGCTAGTATGTACTGTGCACTACCATCATTCACCGCTAGATCAATTTGTTTTGCTTCTTTCTGAACTAAAACTGGTAAAACCCGTGTTTGATGACCTTCATCTTGAGACCAGCTCTGCAAATACCTGTCACATGTTTACATTCTAAAACCGTAATTAAAAAAGTAGCACGGAACCATTTATATTGTATAATTTCTGCGATAAGGTATCGCCTTGTCTAAACTTTGACGCTTGATCTCAAATGATTAGGAAAGACTTCTCTCTTCTTCGAAAAAATAATTTTGCATTAGTTGAAATTACTTTCTCAGCTCCTGACAAAACCCATTACCTCCTTGTACTTTTTAGTTGTCTTTTCTTTGTTTTAAATAAATCTTGTTCCAATACAAGTTTCTTACAAGTACAACGTCTTTATGTCACGAATACATCATTAAATCCTTGACCAAAAGAGGCCAGTGGTAGGACATACAAGCCCAAAAGGATAAAAGATAGGTATAGCGCGGTATATCTCAGCCATTTGCAGCCAGAAGAAAGGCGCATACGCTCAGTCCAACCCAGCTCTATCTTGAATTTAATAAGGGAACTGGCTCTGGACGAGGTATTGCGAAGTGCATTTTAAATCTAAATCTACTATTATAGGTTTACTTAGACTAGTTCAGAGCACTGTTTAACTGGAGATGATAATAAAATTCTGAAGGATTATTATTATTTTGCTGAAGGGTTGATATGTTATAGCCTGTATTTTATCACCTTTTCGGTTTTTTCATAGTTTTCATTCATTAAGAAAACTAATTAAAAAAATCTGTCTTGTGAAATATACATGCATATCCAATTTTATATCTCTCAAACGCAGGTTTGTTGAACAAAAAAAAAATTAAATTAGATAAATTAGAAATCGAATGGAATTAAATGTATTTATACCTAGATATGTACATATATGTGTATTCTTGTATGTATGTGTGCGTAAATTTCCCCCTATCTGTGTTTTTAGTTTTAACAACTGCCTTCGATATGCACAAGGGTGGCTCAATAAGACCCTGCAATTGAAATAAGAAACCTTATGGTGAGTAAATAGAACTTTTGTATGCCAGCATAGTCTATTTTTAGCTACTGATACTTTATCTAACTAATGTTCCTCAAATTTTCTGATGTGACAGAAATAATACAATTTCTCAACACCCTTTAAATAGGCGGTTTCTTCATTCCACCCACATCTCTTAACGCTAAGCTATATCTCCTATGTTGTTGTTGTTGTTGTACTGCCACAACAGTACACAAAATGCTATGCATAATGCTCCACCCGCAGGGATAAAACTTGTGGCAGGAGCCGCTTGTTCTCACATGAGTATATGACGTTAAAAACGAAGAATGTTTTGAATAGTTGGAACTTTTTTCTCGCTAAATGTACTCGTTTTAGCTTTAAATTACAATGACCTGAATGTTCGGCGATACTTTTGCTAGTATGAGTGTGCGCATCGGATACTTTTCAACCATTTTTGTTTGATCCAATTATGGTAAAAATGTTTCAATTTCACTTTGTTTAAATTTTTATGGAAATGGTGGTAGGCTTTTTTCCCAAATGACTGTTAAATACTTCTTGACAAGCAACATTTTAAATTGGAGGTAACAACGAGATCTACTCTAATTTTCGTGCACTTATTGAACCATCCTCGTATGTACCTACTTAGCTATTCAGTGAATTTTGTGATTGTTTTAGATTTTTATGCAATAGTTGAATCTAATCACAACACAATTACGGGCTAGACAACGCAGAGACGGGTTAAGGGTAGCAAATGATTAAATTAATTCGAATAAACAGTAATGAACGCCAAATACTATCTAAAATACGCCTATACCGTCAAAGTGAGCTTTCAAGCGGTTTACAAATAAGACCCGATTGGATTGAGTTTGCTGATAATTTGATTGATTTCGTTTTCATGTTATCAAATTAAAGTGTGTGTATATATATAGTTTTCCAATAAAAGGTGTTATAAGTGGATGGATTGCGCTATCGAGAGATGATTAACGATTTTTCATGGCCGGAATTCGATGGTATTGATCTGGACAACGTTTATTTTCAACAAGACGGCGCTTCGTGCCACACAAGCAACGAAACCATTGATCTTTTACGGAAAAAGTTTTCGGACCGTGTTATCTCTCGAAGAGATGATCACAATTGGCCACCGGGATCTTGTGATTTAACACCTTGTGACTTTTTTCTTTGGGGCCACGTGAAAGAGAAGGTCTACGCCAACAGCCCAGGGTCGATTCAAGACCTCAAAGATGGAATTCGTGAGGCTATCGAGGGCATAGGACAGCCACTTTGCACTTCGGTTATGGAAATTTTCATGAAAAGAATATTGTCCTGTAAGCGTGGTCGTGGTGGTCATTTGCCTGATGTTATTCTCCACTATGAACGGCATACCTTCCTCTTTATAATGAAATAAACACCCGATCATTTATATTAAAAAATAACATTTTTCTTTGAATATCAAAATAACACCTCTTATTAAAAAACCCTTTAGTAGAAGTAGAATTGCATATTAGATGGTCTGTTTTTGGGTGCTTGAAGCGGGTTAAATAAAGATCTTTTACAAAATAGCCTATCGGAATATTTATAATTTTTGCAAATAGCGTCGTACAATATTTCAACCAAGCCTCATAAAATCACTTGCTTTAAATTTATTTATTCAATTTTTAATTCTAGTTTTAATAATCCAATTGTTGTGTACATCAATGCATGGAATTGTTTAGTATTGAGTATTTGCTTAAGACTATTATGTGAATTTTGAAAAAAAAAAATTTTACCAGTTTTGAAAAAACTTTTTTTTTTTAATTTTAACAATTTTTGTATAAAATTATGGTTCATTCCACAACAAATATCCTATAAATAAAAGTTTCATACTTAGGACGAAATTCAGAAATAAAAAATTTGGGTCATTTCATCATTCACAGCATTACAACGCGGGGTGCGTCAAAGCTTCCTTCAGAAAACTCCTCCAAAGTGTAAAAAATTTGGGTACGCAGTTTTATAGTCCATTAAATTTTAGTATAATAAATTGCAAGTTTAAAGTGCCTCAAAATTCTCGTTTAATTTTTGATAATTTTTTTCCTGACCGGGTTGCGCATTTTTTCTATATAAACAATAATTTCGTGCATTCGTTTTATGGAGAAAATGAGGAATAACGGTAAAAAATAACTTTCAAAAGTATTCAAAATCTTTTAAATTTTACTGAAAAGTATGAGAGGCACATATCTCGTACAAAGCAGTACCAATGCATGCATATCGCCTTCTCATAAAGAAACCGGCGCTTCAGTTTTTCTAAAAAGGCCTTGATTGCACTGCAGTTTAAAGTTGAAGTTCTCGGTGTACCCTCATTATTGTAGAAGAGAAATGAAAAGTGTTTAAATCGGTAGCATGTATGAGTTATTTCCTCCCTTTTCACTTTTTTCATATGTATATAAGCAATACCTACATTACATATAATATATACGAGTATATTTATAAGCACCTTTGTCGGCGCATTATTGATTTGTTAAGAATTATATGCGTGGCTTTTCCATTTGTTATTCGTTCTTTCTTCGCTTTTTTGCTTGTGTACATTTGTATACTTTAGAAGTTTTTCAGTTTTTATTACCTTTTTGTCATTTACATTTAGAATTGTTTACCCATTAAACATTTGTGGCAGAGTGTGTCGATGCAAGCTTGCTTTTCATTCTTGGTTTCACCTCGACATTTCGCATCGTCAATGCTGTTGGGGCGGTGTAGTGTCGGTGCCAGGCAATTGATCATTGCATTTCACAGAATCGTTCTTTTTCCTCATTTTCATTTTGAGTAGACGATTGATTAGTTGACACTGTGTTGATAAATTACTTGCTTAGCAGTGGATAATAAATGTAACAACTTTGATGAAAAGAATTTTACGCTTAGGGTTGTGACAAATTTCCATTAGGATAATATGAAATATTTTTTGTTTCATATTTTGTAATGACCATGCTTTACACATACACATGCATAAATAAGATTTTAGATAGGAGGATGGATGTGGAAATAGAGGTGTGCACTTCGACCTTAAGATCTATGGTGCCCACTACTCGTTGCAATATCTCATGCAGGCCCAGATGATGCTGAGCTAGCGATTGAGCGTATGTGCGTCTCTTCCGGCTATACAACACCAAGATGCTTACTGCTTCTTCTCGATATGTAATTTTATGTATCTGGATATAATTCGCAGAATTGACAGGACTCATTAAACCATATCCCGAGCCTGTCTAGATTTCTTCGCAGTTTGCAGTAACCAGTGGGAATGATTGCGTGCATTAGGGAGGTTTATAGCTGGCAATGGATATCATAGATAGATAGGCAATAGATAAGTACATCTGAAAATTATTGTGATATCCCTAATAGAAAGTTATCAAAGCTATTTGGTCACCCGTTATACTTCACAGTTTTTATATAAGATTGAATCGACATCGCTTTGTACTAAAGCATATTTGAAAGCCTGATCTGAACGTGGCACATAAGCAGTAAAGTCTAAGTTCGATTCTAACTGTGGATATTAAACAATTGGTGCGTGACTACCATTCGGAAGTGCGTACATTCGAAATACGTAAAACTTCAAATGATAGAAAAAGTTCTTCCCAATAGCGATCGCCTCTCGGTAGGCAATGGCAAACCTCGGAGTTTAAAAAAGCTCCTCATAAAAAATATCTGCCGTTTGGAGTCGGCTGAAAACTGTAGGACACTCCATTTGTGGAAAAACACCAAGACGCCCGCCACAAATAGGAGAATGAGCTCTATATAAAACCTCCGATTGTACTTATGTCAAGAAAAGCTTAGCAAAAACCAACTATCTGCCGTTTACGTCCCTCTATCTGTAACTTGGTGAAACAGCTTGTCTTAAACATTTTTCGAGAATGTATGTTTTGTGTGAGCTCCTTCGAATCCTAGGCCAATAAAACATCATCACTATCAGAAACCGCAATTATCTTCAGTGGCTGTAATCGAAGCAGGTAGAAATCACGGACGTCGAAGTATTGGACGGATTAAAAGGATTCTGTTAAAAAGAATTTGTTTAATCAAGGCTCTTGCCGAATGAGATTACAGGCCGCCTCAGTCGCACAGTCCTATGAGTTGAAAATAGGCCCGCCGACTATTGGGAATGCGATTATTGTATGAAAAAAGTAACAGCACATTTATGTTGAATCTTGTTTGAGGTTAAACCACTCTTCCTTGTCTGTCCACATCCTCGAAGAAATAACCGTCGTCGAAGTGCAGGTCATTCAAACCTACAGATCAAACAGATCCTATAGAAATCGTTACGTGGTGCTCAGAACTTGGTCGCCATGTGGCCAATGGTCAAGTGCCCAGCTATTATGCTCATGAGGAGTAGTTGGCTCATTTATGAGATTCGTTATGTAACACTATGTTCCGAGATCTAGTACAGCAGATGGTGTCAGTCGAAGTGAGTGTAACACCTTTCGCCGCTCTTCAGTTCACATCGAGCTAGTCGTTACGGATCTAAGCTTCTTAAACGGATCGTTACGGATTCGCTATAGCGAAATTAAGTTTTGAAGGAGCAATTGGACCGGGGCATGGTGGACTGTTGCTATTGTAACAGCATAAAACATTATTCTTGTTTTTGTTGAATGCTGTGTGCGTGAATGACCGTTTTTAGCCGAGTCGCTCAGGTAACACGCGTGGGAACGACCATCCTGCTGTTGTTGTTGTTGTAGCAGCATAAATATTCTGCATACATGTTCCAGGAATGCCGCTGGAGTGACAGTTCTTGGCCGGATATAGTAAATCCGGGTCGTTCCGGTAATGTGGAACGGGCAGTTGCTCATGTTCACCAGTTTTGCTGCCAGGCCATTTTAAAATTGAGGTGCCTCGTTAACATTTGATTTTTGTCCAATGGCTTATTTTATATTTGAAACTTTTGCGCGTGAGTTATGATTTACTAAAATTCTGATAACTAATTTAATTGAAAATTTTATTATACAAGCTAACATTTCACTTTTTCTGATTTTTCAGGTATAATATGCCGCTGAAAAATGTCAACATAATGCCATACAAATTTCTAAAATTATATACTGAAAAATGGAAACAATATCCAAGATTTCCCTGATATTGATTCTATTCCTAGCAGTTGCAAGTGTTTTTGTTGTTGATGTATATGCAGTCTCGTCGGCGGCCAATGTAGAAGAGAATGCCTATAAGGCCACCAGAGCTGGTGCTGCGGCCGCCGCTTCCGCAGCATTAGTCGCAGACGAGTCATCACTTGCTAGCTTAAGCTCTGCGCCACAACAACAGCATGCTGCGCCATCAAAATCACAAACGCAGCAAACCATTACCAAATTCAAAGCTGAAGGCAACATCTACCCAAAACAAAACCAGCAGCTAGTAGACACGTCAGCTTCATTATCTCTCATCCAGCAGCAATCCGCTTCATGCATATCGACGTTTGCAAAAGAAGAACCACGACAACCGGCGCAGAAGAGGTATGAGCATGAAATCTCTGTGCTAGGTTATAAAATACAAATACCTTCATTTGTAATGGATGGTATTTCGGTGCCAACGGCTGCGGATTCAAATACCGTTGGAGCTGTTGGTGGCGATGTAGACACCGCACATGAGCGCAGTGGTGGAGCCGATGATGTGAACGTTTTCAAACTCTTCTGCGAGAATACGACCATCAGTAATGTGAATGCGGAACTGCGTTCTAAGATGTACATCAATTACGGTTATATAATTTTGCAGCATTGTTATGCCAATGCGGATGCGCCATCTTTGCAGCTGCAACAGTACGAAAGCGTGCGGCACTTCAAGTGGGCGTACAGCAATTTGCGTGACCAGCAACTAAATATGTTATTTTCGAATTACAAATCCAATTTCGAGTATTTGGAATCACTTGACTTGACCGCAAATCAGTTAGAATGCACAGGCTGGGCAGAATCGCAGACAGTTCGACGATTAAGAGTACTGAAGTTGACGAGCAATGCTATGGACACGCAAAGCTGTACACTCTCGGAATTCCAGCACATGAATCATTTGATCGAGCTGCGATTGGATGACAATCGTATACATGTGTTGAGTCAGCAATTCTTGGGCCACCTAAGTGAACTTAAAGGACTGAATTTGACGCGCAATCTACTAAGCGATTTACCGCGTAACACCTTCACTGGCGCATTAAAGTTGCAACGGCTCTATTTGGCACACAATCGTTTAACGACATTACCGTTCCAATTGTTTCAAAGCATGCGCGATTTACAAACGCTCGATTTGTCCAATAACCGATTGCTCTCGTTTCCGGATAACTTTTTCGCATTGAACGGCGAACTGCGTGAAATGTACTTGCAAAAAAATGCAATGGAGACGATTGGCAAGAACACATTTTATAATTTGCCAAAATTGCGCTACTTGGATATATCGGAAAATAATATAAATAGCATAGATCGCAAAGCATTTGAATCACTTTCGAACCTCTTTATGTTGAACATGTCGATGAATAGCATTAGCACCGTTTCCTCAATACTCTTTCAACCGCTGCATAATCTTCAGCAGCTCGATTTGAGTCACAACAAATTCACTCAACTGCCAAGTGGCGTATTTATGTCGCAACGTGCTTTGCTTGTATTGCGCATTGACTCAACGCCACTGGAGAAAATCGGCAACTTCATTTCGCGCAACATTGACTATGTCGATCCGAAAGTGTTGGCGAATTTGCGCATACTCTCCATGCAGCACAATAAGCAATTGACTCAGCTCACACGCACGCTCTTCCGCAATACACCCAACCTGCACGAGCTCCTGCTGGCCGGAAATGGGTTGCAGCATCTACCCGCTGAAATAGGACATCTTGGCCAGTTGCAACGCTTGAATGTGCGCGACAACAAGTTAACTTACATACCGGAGAGTGTGAAATACCTGCCTAATTTACGCTTCATACACATTCGGCACAACGACTACATATGCGACTGCCGCATGTACTGGTTGGGTGAGTGGCTGGGCAATAGCAGTTCAACACTACGTCGTTTGCGTGCCGACCATGTTAGCAACCTGTATGAAGGCACCATTATGTCGGCCGATGTGTCGTCCATGGACATAGGTGATGATATTGATGAGTTGACTGAGTCACTGACATGCCATCATGGTCATCCGGGTGACATGGTGAATGTGCTGCAACATTTGCATTGCTTGAAGCCGGTAATTTTGGAGTCGTCCGAGTCGAAAATGCACAAACTACACTCGACGGCGAAGTTAGAGTGCATGTTTTCGGGCAGCCCTACGCCTGACGTCATTTGGGTAACACCTACAAATAAGATTTTGCGGCACCATGCTGATCCCGACAAGCGGCCGGTCATCATCAATCACAACGATAAAGTTCTCGGTCATTTGCCACTGACATCGCTCATAATGGACGATAACAACATGTTGAACGTCAGTTTGCAGGCAAGCGACGTGATGAACCGGGTGACTTTGATCGAGAATGGTTCGCTATTGGTGCACAATATCTCGCGCAGCGATAGTGGGCTCTACACTTGTTATGCGTACAACATCATGGGCAATGCATCGGCGTTTATGAGGTGGGTATAATATTTACTATAAAACTACAGTTTTATGAAAGAGTGAAATTAGAAAGAGTAAGAGAGAGAAATACTCAAAGATGCGTAGCGTTGCAAAATGATTCGATACGAGGGTCTTATGGATATTTATGTGAGCAAAATAACAAAAAATACATACCGTGAGTCAAAAAAGTATTGTTACAATGAGTTTTTTTTTGCAATATTCCCAATGTTTTTCGTGTCATTTTCTTTTTTCGTTAACTTTGTATAGAAATATTGCTCATACAACAACAAAAAACACATTTTAAAATTTAAAATCTTATGCATCATTAAAAATTTAAATTTTGAATTTCATATAAATTTTCAACAGAATGCTTGAACGCTTGAAGGGAAAAATGCAGAAACTTTATTATACAGAAAAATTATTAAAAATCGAGGGGAATTTTCAGCAATTTCAAACTTGTTTTATTTTACACTCTACTTAAATGAGCTATAAAGTTGCATACAAAAAAATTGCAAATTTTATAGAAAAAGTTCGAAAATTGCATGAGAAGTTTTTTTGAATTTCGGATAAAGTTTGAAACTTCACTTTTATTATACTAAAAACTATATTTTCATACAAAATTAACGAGAAAAAGTAGCATGATAAACAATAAATATTGTAAAAAAATTAACTATGCCAAAACTTGTATGACTGACTGTGGGTATACAGCTGTGCTCACACTAATAACAGGGTGACTTATTGAAAAGTTCTGACTATTTGTTTATTTTTTACTTAATTTTTTTTATATTTACTTAATTTTTTTTATATTTACTTAATTTTTGTTTAAATTAATATTTTATTTATTTTTTTCTTTTATTTTATTTATTTTTAATTTTATTTTTTTAAATAAAGTTCATACTACAACTATACATCTCAAAGTTGTAGGTTGTCCAAAGTTTAAAAAAAATTGTCAAAACCTCCACTCCTTTAATCAAGTTTTTTAGGAAAACTTTGGTTTTTATAGACCATTGAACTTTTTTTGAAATTTTTTTTTATTTTTTTATTCGTTTCTTTTGTTTTTATAAAATAAAGTTCTTACTTCAACGAAATCCATACAACTAAAATTTTCAAACTTTGTTCAAAATTTAAAAAAGTTCATCAAAACCTTTACCTTTTTAATCAGAATTTTTAGAAAACCTCTGGGTATGCAGTTTTATAGACCATTGAATTTTTTTGTTAATTAATTTTTTTTGTTTTGTTTTTTATAAAGTTGTAGACTGTTCAAAATTTATCAAAATCTCTACCTTTTTAGTCAAAATTTTTAGAAAAACTTCCTTTTGTTTTTAAATATTTTGAAATTAATGTTTTTTGCTGTTTACTTTTTTAATTTTTTTTTATAAACTGGGTATACAGGTTAATATACCATTGAATTTTTGTATAATATTGTGCCAGTTGATTTTTGATACTTTTTTTCTTGACGATTTACCATACAACGATTGCTGGAAATGTTTTTTTATATAGAAGAGATCGTACATAAGACCGCTAGAAACAAGGCGCATTCATTAAATGTGGTGGCAATAGATCAACAACAATGTTCTGTACATTTGATTGTCAAAGAAAAGTATTGGGAAACTAGAAAACAAATAATGAATTCGCCTTGTTTAATTCTGAACTGACAGCCACATGGACACGGCGAAAGACAAAAAACAAATCAGCTGATTTGCCGCCTTGGCTAGAAAAGAGCAAAAGTTAAAAAATCAAAGCGAATTTTGAGCCACTTTAAACTGGCACGAAATTTTGCTAAATATTCTGATTGCAGAGTTTGAAAATTGGATTAAGTTTTTGACTTTTATATTCAATCTTTAAAGTTTGAAACTATATATAAACTATTATATGGTTTTTGTTGTAGTAAAAACTATATTTTTTTAACATACTACAAACAATCAAATAAAAAATAAATATATAGACAAAACTTTGCAATATGTCACACTGGTTTGTTTAAACCACATACGTAGATGTCGTCCATTTCCATACCCTCAACAGTAGACCAAAAAAGGTTAACATTTAATACTCTTATCCACAATTTGTTTAATTATTTTTGTACTCTTCTCGAACAAATCGAACTCATTTTAGTCAATTGTGGATTTTCTAATTAACACTTCTCAAAATAGTGATCATGGAACCGTACGAGCTGTCAAAAAACAAAAAGACTGCTAAAAGAAATTCGAACTTGAAAGGCTCTGTAGTTTTACTGCGTTATTTTCAAAGATATATTTTTCTAGCTTAAGCTGAACAGTTTTTTACTTTTCCTTGTATTAATTATTTATATAAATTTTAAAGAATCTACATCGATCCAATTGTCTTCTACCGGGTTAAAATTGAGAGCCTTCTATCGGGTATCGCCGCCGCCACCGCCTTCCTTTCGCTGACACTGATCGTACAAGGGCTTCGCGCGCTCTGCGACAAGTAAGTACAGTCTGCAAATACATGCGCATGTAATTGGGTTTTTTGAACTCTGCTTTTCTTTTTGCTTTAACATTCACTGCAGATGCGGCATTTTCGATAAATTTTACTGCTGTGCACGCAACAAGCAATCCCCAAGAGCGCGTCAAATTTATGCCATGCTTGACAGTATTGAAAGTTACAAAAGCCTACAATTGGAACGGTTACGCGAAAACTATGCGCAACAAGTAAAAATATTGAAAACATTGCAATGGTAAAAAGTTTGATTGTTTTTAATTAAAATTTTGTTATAATCTTAGGTGCATCGCATTCGGGAAAATTGCGTACAACAAGTTGAATGGATACAAAGCAGTTATACATCTCAAGCCAAATATTTGAAAGAATTTAGAGACATGGGCTCCACACATTTAACATCGCTAAAGGATCAATACTATGATCAGGTAATTTGGCCTCGTGACATTTCAATGTGTAAATGTTTGGAATTTATTTTTAATTTTTATTTTGACCCTAGGTGAAAAAGGTTCGTGATTATTCCACAGGCCAATTGAATTGGGTGCGCGAAAATTACGTCTTCCAACGTAACAAAATTCGTAAATTTAGTGCACACCAAGTTTTGCGCTTGCGTGAAGGCTACAAATATCAACAACAAACACTTAATAAAGTGTTGGAAAATCTTCCGAGTTTCTATTTTGAAAACTGTCGGGGTCGCTGCGAAGAGGATATTGCTGAAGGTTAGTATAAGTAGTTTTGGTGCTCGGCATCAAGTAGCAAAATTCATAATTAAAGTTTTTTTTACAAATACTAGGGTCGTATGTAAAGTCTGGGCAAAAATAAAAATTACTTAATGGTTTGGGTTAACCTTTTTTTTATTTTTCGACATAGTCTAAAAGTTATACACTTTGTCCAACGTTGTTCTAGTTTGTTATTCCCTTTCGAATAATAGATTTCTCCAAGTCTGGAAAAAAGCCATTCGTTTCTTGATCACCTCCTCGTTTCAATAAAATCTTCTTCCCGCCAGCCAATTCTTAAAATTGGGAGACAAATATTAGCCCGAGGAAGCCAAGTCTGAAGAATAGAGCGGATGTGAAACGAGTAGGAACCCTATTTCCATTAATTTAGCGACCACAACTGCTGAGGTGTGAGGGAGTTGATGTTGTCGTGATGGAAAAGGTAAAGCGCTCGACTTTCTCGATTCAAACGAATAGAAATAATCGAAAGAAATATACCGATCTGGCTAAAACTTGGTGGGTGTTTTCCAAGAGATGCTACTAACTAAACATAACCTTGAAATATTACATATTCGGATTCCTGGTAATAAGATTTAGAATTAAGTATTTTTCCGTGTCGTAGAAGGCAGATATTCTCATCATGTGCATCACAACGCTCAAAAATCATTATTACCTTGAAACAAGAAGATATCATCATCCAATTTGGTTTTTGAGTGATGGCAAACTGTATTTTGACCTTTACGCACTCTACATATTTGTATACTGCAGCTGTCTCGTTCACATTTTTAAAAATTGTAAATCTTCCGATAGGCGGATTAATTTTATGCCACTTTTTATGTATGCAAGACATTTTCGATTCTAAATAGAATTAAAAGAAAAATAAGTAAATAATTGGCGCCTTTAACTTCTGATAGGTGTTTGGCTGAGCTCCTCCTCCTATTTGTGGTGTGTTTCTTGAGGCTATTCCACAATTGGAGAGACCTACAGTTTTAAGCCAACTCCAAATGGCAAATGATTTTTTATAAGGAACTTTTTCATGGCAGAAATACACTGCCGAGGGGCGATCGCTATTAGAAAAAAATGTTTCCATTATTTGGTGTTTATGCACCTACGGCGGCCTACCTAAACAAGAATTAGACTATCAAATAAATTGAAAATGCTTCGTATTAAACTTAATTTACTGCTTTTGTATTAAACTATCATAAGTTGGTATTAAGACGATTTTTGTTCATAATTTTTTATTTGTATTCTGTTTTTTTAGATATTGAAGTATACTTCAAAAGCCAGTTGGGAGATCAATTCAATCCTAGCGCGGCCAAAGTGAAGAGTTTAAAAAGTAAATTAGCTGTTATGGCTCTGAACTCGGCTAGCAAAGCATCAGTATACTATACACCACCTGAAGATGAGCTACGGTGCTCACATCTCCAATTGCAGACCTCTCCGATACACATCAATTATATCAATGAGAATTTGGATCGTAAGAAATTAGATTTAAATGCATCCAAAATAAGCAGGGAATTCCTAATGAATACACCCATGATGTTTGCCGGTTGTGGCAGCGGAAGCAACGGCGACGGCTTAACATCACTATCCAAGGCTGAGTTCACTTTAAGTCAATTGAAAATAAGCGATAAGCATCCGGCGGGTGCGGGTAGCATTGAAGATAACTGTTATGCCGCCACATTGGCAGATAAGTTGGTACCAATAAAAACTGCCGAAAAGAAAAGGCATCACCATTGCCATGGACACAGATGTGAGAGAGTGGCACACGCTTCACCGTGTGACAATAGCAGGTGGCATGACGGTACTCCTTCAGACACTATTGCCGGAGACAGCAATATTGAATTAAATGAATTACGCGACTATAAAGACACAAACGACGTAAAGAGCTCTAAATCTTGCCCAGCCATTTATAAAATGTCCAAGCAACAGGATGGCTCTACGCTGCATGAGTTGCTAACCAACAACCAAAGGGGGGACGGTAATGCAAATAGCACACGATTAAATCCAGTCGGTGAGTCGACACACATACTTGAAACGGAGCTCTTCCAACGATCAGGCATATCATCCGGTAGCGGTGGCAAAGGCCACCGGAAACTATGTACAGATAAGCTGAACATTATATTGGATGAGAGTGGCAAATCGACGCTGTACAATGGGCCAACGTCTGAGGTGTGTGGAGGTGCGAGAAAAAAGGATATTAGATATCCGTCTTGTTCCACAATGGCATCGTCACAAAGCAAAAATAGTTTGCCGGATATTGAGGCGTATGACGGCGGCGGCGGCGGCGACGGCGGGGGTGATAGTAAGCACAAGGAGGAGCAAAGTTGCGACAATTTGGCTTCAACATCATCGCCCGCATCAATAGGAATGTCAAACTGTGACGACATTAGCTTCAGCAGTAATTCCAACAATAGCAGCTGCAATACCAACCAACGTAGTAGTGTAGATGTAGTAAAACTTTCTTAGAGATTCATATTTTAGCCATTAAAGAATGCATTCAAAACATGTTAAGAAAAAATATAATATTTAACAAAACAAAACAAAAAGAGAAAAAAAGCAGGAAATGAATGAAAAATATTTATATTATGGAGATGAATTGCATATAATTGTAAGATAGAACTGAAAGAAAGATTTCTATTTAAATTAGTACGCGAAAGCGAAATTTATAATGATTATAACGAAAAAAATATAAGAAAGATTTTAGATGAAATTTTTGTTGTAAAAATAAGATAAAAAATTAATTAAACACTGTTTCATAAAGTCTCACAGCAAAAGTGTTGTTACACACATTTTAGCTTGGTATACAAATTTAGAAACTGATGATATCACCACATTATTATTGCTAAAAAACAAAACAAAAATCAGCAGAAACGAAAACTTAAACAATAAAACGTGAACTGGAGAATTTGTGGTCAACAGTATTTGTGATGTAGATGCAAACATACGTACATGTTATTCTAGATGAATTTCTGTGAATTTTAAAACAAACCAAAATATGTATGCTATCGGCTAATTAGTTTGAAAATCATGGAAAAACGTCGAATGTATCCAATGTAAGATTATTATAAAGGATAATTTCAAATTAAATACAATAAATAAATTAAACATTCATCAGTGCTTTATCTTAGAAGAAACAAATTTGTATTTGAATTTGATGTAAGTGCGGCATGGTTCAAAACCTGAATGATCAGGAAGACAAAGATTTATCAAAATGAATAAAAAATAAATAATTGGCGCGTACACTTCTGTCAGGTGTACGGCCGAGCTCCTTCTCTCATTTGTGGCTGGTGTCTTGAGAACCTCTAAAAATGGAAGGATCTACTGTTTTAAGGGACCTTTCTGGTCGAGAATCTCAAAAAAATCGAGTTTTTTATGTTATGATAGTTTATACTTTCAAAAATATACTTGCAAATTTTTATATTGAAATTCGTTGTAGTTCAGATGTTACAGTCCTTTAAAACGAGACCGGTTTGGAGTACGACGCCCACGCCAAGCGCGTTAACCATGTTTTTCTCGAAACTATTTTTTCCGAGCGGCCGCCGTAGCCGAATGGGTTGGTGCGTGACTACCATTCGGATTTGGGAGAGAGAACGTTGGTTCGAATCTCGGAGAAAGACCAAATTGCAAGAAAAGTTTTTTCTAATAGCGGTCGCCCCTCGGCAGGCAATGGCAAACCTCCGAGTGTATTTCTGCCATGAAAAAGCTCCTCATAAAAATATCCGCCGTTCGGAGTCGGCTTGAAACTATAGGTCCCTCCATTTGTGGAACAACATCAAGCCGCACAATATAAATAGGAGGAGGAGCTCGACCAAACACACAAAAAGGATGTACGCGCCAATTATATATATATATAAGTTTTTTTTTCCGAGTTGGCGTTGGTAATTCCTCAAAAAGTACTAAACCGATTGATTTGAATTTTTATTATGATATTTAGTAGACTTGTGGCTCTCGCGGGTAGCAGAATTCTAATTTTATAATCAATTTTTCTTTTTTTTAAGAGCGGGAACGTGACAAAAAATCCTTTTTTTTTGTTTTTCCAATAAACGGATAAAATATCTAGAAATTGTGTTATGCATGTGTTACGTCAGAGGAAGCAATTTTTTTTATTATTGTCATTGAAAAAATTTTTTTTTTGTAAATAAAGAATTGATCTAATGAATAAAAACGATTTTCAATAGTTTTTCTTCAATTTCCAACGCCTTCAATTTTCACATCTCCAGATCAGAAAGGTTCCTTAAGCTGCAATTAGTGGTGCCTTACCTTAGCCATAACCGTAATCATAATCAGTTGTTCTTATCAAACATATGGGCATCACTGTAAACGATTATAGGTGTCGCACCATAACGCCATAACTATAACCGTAGCCGTATGTATCTATTGAATTTTGGTTTTCCCCGTAACCGTAAGGAGCTATGAAATACTTTACATTTATTTTGATATTTGCGATACAAATTTGAATATTAGAAATAAGCGACGAAATATTATTTGACTTAGTGCAAAATTATCCGTGTTTTTGTGACAAAATGCAAATGTCGTCATTAATTCCATTTCAATATCAGCTACCAACAAATGCTGTTATGTTGCGGCTATGGTTATGGTTACGGCTATAGCGTTATATAGCACCACTAGCTGCACCATTTAAGCTGACTCCGAACGGTAAATGCTTTTTATGAGGAGCTTTTTCATGGAAGAAAAACACTCGGAGGTTTGCCATTGTTTGCCAAGCGGCGACCGCTATTTCCCCCCGGGGCCCGGATATGCTCTCTACGGCCGTGACGGTAACACAATACCTTAGTGGATTGACAGTAGGCTAAATATGTCCGCACAATCGGGCTATTGTAGGAGCTGCATAAACATGCCCCATACATATTTGGGGAATGGCACTGGAGTGGCAAAGTGAGAGGTCCTTAGCCGCATATAAATAGCGATTGTTCCGGTAACTTAGAACCGACTGTCGTAGGAACAATCTACTAATTTGCTTCAGATCCAGTTAATTTACATTTGGAAGTCATCACATTAATGAATTTTGGAATGATGTGTGTTTTCATAAAGAGGGTCAATAAAAATTATACCTTAAAAAATGTTCCTAAGAAAAATAAACTACTCTGACGAACATGAGTTTTTGCAATCTGTTTCGCTTGATGGAAAAATGCTGAAAACTGTTTCAGGGTATTACACCTTCGCTGATATTTATTTTCTGAAGCCATATATGTTAATTTAACAATATCTCAATAAACGTTTGTAATATAATTTATTCCATGAAAATAATTTGTCGGATTGTAATTCTTTAAAGTACTAAAACATACAGCCTATAAATGAAAATGAAATGCTGTTCTATACATATTTAGTACTCGTACAATTATTTAGAATGTTACTCTTAAATCAAAATTTTCGAACTTTCATACAAACATATACACACAGTTTAACCGTCACTCATTCTTTAACCGAAATTTATACTATTTAGGTACTCCTTTCTTCAGTAATCCCAGCACTCGATTCCTCACGTTGACGTATACGTTGCAATAGTTCCTCTTTCCAACGTTCTTCCGGCACACCCGCAGCCCAATCCGGCACCACAGCATTCGGTAGTGTTATATTTGCCATGACATTTAAGATCTACATTTATTGTAGTTATATTAGCACATATACATATACACAAACTTATGCAAAATAAAAAAAAAAATTATCTTAGCTACCTGCGTCGTTTTTGTATTGTCTAATTCCAATTGCAACTCTTTAGGCCGCGGTTCATTCCACACCTGTCTTTCAATTTCAGCATCGGCACTCTCTACCGCTGGCAAATTTGTAGGTGCACCATTTCCACAAGCACTTTCACCATCAGCGATTTGTAATGTTTCTTCGGAATCATCGTCCATAGAAATGTTATCATCCATTGATGTGTCAATGACATCGTCACCCATGGGTAACGGTTGGTAGCCAGCATAAGCATCCGCAGTGTTCATTTCATTATCACTATCGTCGCTAGGCACTGGAGGATGATGTACATTTGACTGTATCGCGTGAATATCTTCCTCTCCAGGATCGCCTGGTAATTCGGGTGCGCCCATATTAGTAAGCTTTTATAATTTTGTTTGAGAGCTCTTTGTATCCACTTTGTTTGTAAATTAATCAATTGCTTTTAATCGAACAGCTGATTTTGACAACCGTGGGAGCAAAGTTGCAACAACGACAACAAAAATGGTGAACTGTGGAGAGATAGGCACTGTTCGTTACGAAAATAGTTCATACAAAGTCGTACAAATTATTGCGATACAACTTAAAAGTATTTGAATTGAAATTTTCAAAAATTCTATTTTTTGTTTAATCTTAAAGTACATATTTGTAGGAATATCTTAAATATCTAAATAACTAGATAAGTTATGATTATTTGAAGGTAGCGTTGACGTAGGAGACCGCAGAGTTTTTTGTCCTTTTTTAAGTTTATATCCAAACCATATTTTTCAAATAGTTTTGAACCGATTGATTTAGAAATTGATACACATCTTCTAAATACATAATTCACAGAATGACTTAGAATTTTCTCGTTTGGATAATTTAAAAAAGATTTCTACACACTTAGCTAAACTTTTAGCGAAGCATAGTCCACTTTAAGTTTTCTGAAGTTGTCAGAAGATTGGTTCAGATGTGTAAGTGTGCATATTCGCGAAGAGCTTTGCTGGTAAGGAATTAACTGTAAGTTAAAGTTAAGTTGATTTTTACTTTACCGTTTAATAGTCTTATTGCCATTTCTCACGCAGTTGCCGCACAGTGCACTGCTGGAATCAAACTCATTTTGAAAGTTGTGGTGTCGATATTTTTTTATAGAAATTATAGACAATAAAACGACCACATTATCTAGCTTTGCAGCCTAACTCTTAAGATATTCTTAAAAAAAAAAATTATGAAAAGGTTGCTTCAGGCTATTAGGGCTGCGTCGGGCTTCTGAACTTTAAAACAGTGATTTCAAAGCTATAGAGTATAGACAGATTTATGTTATTTATTCACTTGTTCAACCTGAACCTATTTGATGTCATAAAAAACGGAGGCTTTAGAAAGTTTAAAATTAAGAGGTCCCGGTGGTCTAGAGCTCGAAAATTTAGGGTATTTTCAGGAATTTTTTTTACAATAAAAAAATAAAAAACGATATTTAAATTTTTATTTAGTTTCTTCTACATACAAAAATGAAAAAAATATTTTTTTAATTTTAATAATTTTAAAAATGGCGCTGAAGTTGACCCTCCCGAAATATTGGACCAGAACGGTGTTGTCCATTTTGACTCTTCTATTTATCTGAAACACAAAAACCAAAAAAAATATGAATCAGTGTGACTGTAGCCACGTCCCGCTACTAAAATAAAAATTTCTTTTTTTGACAAAATGGCGCGGTTTTGAATTTGACACTTTAAAAATCGGTGTTTTTTCAGTTTTTTAATAAAAAAAAAATGAAATAATTGAAATAATAATATGATGTTGTGAGCAACATATTAAAATTTCAGACGATTCGGTTAAATATATCTTTTTTGACAACACCAGGCCGAAAAAAGTAGTTTCGATATAAATGGATTTAAAGTTTGAGCGCGCGGACCGCTCTCTACCTAGTTAATGGGACGTAGAAGCTATAATATTGGTAATTTCTGCATGAAAATTTCACAGTATATTCTTAAAATACTATACTTTTGAAAAATCGAAAATCCAAAACTCGATTTTTTGAAATTTCTAGACCACCGGGTCCCCTTAAAACAATACAAAAAATATGTGGTCGTGTTAATTTGTTTGTTATGGAACTCTCTTCAACCACATTGTAGCACCTTAATTTTCATCATACATATTTTGTTGATAGTAAAACAAAACTTTATAATAGTAAAAACAAAAACAAAAAAATAATAATTGGCGCATACACTTCTGTTATGTGTTTGACCGAGCTCCTTCTCCTATTTGTGTTGTGCGTCTTGATTTCTTTCCACAAATGGAGGGATCTACAGTTTTAAGTCGAACAGCGGATAATTTTTTGTTGAGGAGCTTTTCATGGCAGAAATTCACTAGGAGGTTTGCCATAGCCTGCCGAACGGCGACCGCTATTAGATAGAACTTTTTCTATAATTTTGGTGTTTCATGCAGGAATATTGGAACCTAGGCACTTCCGATTGGTAGTCACGCACCAACCCAACGGCTACGGCGGCCGCCTTGGCCTATCTATGTGCCTATAAAATGCAGCTCTTAAAAACACACCCCATATTTTTCACTTCCGCGTATTTTTGAATCAAAGGAAAAAGAAAATTTTTCACAATCAAAACTTGTGTCAAATAATCAATCCAATGAAAAGTGTTCATATAAAAATTTTACAAATTCAGCAAAATGTCTTCATTGGTGGTAAATTTTTAATATTTGGACGCTTTTAAATATTTTAAAGAATTAATAACAGAATTCGTTTTTTGTTTTTTGCTTTTTGAAAAGGAAAGTGTGGAAATTCCATCGCATCTGAAGCGGATATTTCTGTACATAAAATTGAAGGCGATTGAGAATCTTCCGCATGTTCATGGAAAATTGGAAATACATTTGAGCCAGGCAAAAAATACGCTTACGAAACTTGTGGATGCTTATCCATCCGATAATATTATTGATCTATCGATATTCGATGTGTTCAAACCCACTTTTAGTCTCATGATTGAGCAAGATAATATTGAGGATATGAATATCCTAAGTGATAATCCATTGCTATTAACCCTCTACCATCGTGCAATGGTGTTGGTGCCACGTGAAGAAGAAGCTGCAGAAGAGCAAGAGGATGAGGAAGAAGAACAAACAGAAGCTTATGAGGAACAACTAATATCCCTAGCACAGGGTCATATTGATCTATTGAAGCTCTATACCAAGAAGCGCGAATCGTCCACATTCCACTGCATTTTGTATCCTTTAACGATGAGGAAAACTTCCTTTAGTTCAATGACGACTGCGTGGGAAATATATGCATTGTTACCGTTACTCAAAGACCTGTCTATCCACAACGTAGCCTACATTTCATTCGAGTCTATTTTCAATGTGGAATCCAATCTAGGCGACATCGTAGATTTCTTGGTAGCTGATTTGTATTTTGAGTCGAAAGTTCCCAACAAAGATAATCAGTATGACAAAATAAAGTTGTGTACATTCGATAAATTCTACAATGAAAAAGTGACAGGGAATAGCTTGAAACTTACTTGGGCATCCCTGAAACAAGATGAGCCTAAAAATTACAATTGTCTTGGCATCTTTTGCGATACCTACGTTAATGTGTTCAATATTTTCCGCAAACTTGTACGCGCCGAACACTCGAAAATTAATTTTGAAACGGTTAGTTTGGAAAATCATATAATAGGAAATAATTCAACTCATCGATATGTGTTAACCGAACAATTTGTGCGAATTTTGGAAGATGTTATAGCTTTCGATGAACAGCAGCTACTTGTTGAACTGTGTCATATCGATAACCCCGATAAAATAATTGCACAAGGACGTATTGATCTATCAATAATGCTTTATCCAAATGGCAAGTGAAAAATTTATTTAAATTTTTATTATGAAAAAATTTAGAAAAACCATATTTAAATTTTTATTTACATTAATTTTGCATCATAATTTATCGTTAATAGTGAATAGCAAGAGATTTGTAGTGGAGCTGTACAACATGGATAAAATTGAAAGACCAAGAAGCAAAATGGGTTCGGTAATTAAGCCAGTAGGACCAACGTTTGCCATTATTTCCATATGTTTACTAACACCCCTAACTGGGTCGTTTATGCTTAATAGTATGGATATGCCAATTACTAAACGCCCAATTCCTATAACAAACTTTCGCAGATCATTAAAACATCGCGTAGAGGCTTATCACAAATTTGAAAAGCAAATAAAAGAGTTAATTTTTTACATCATACAGAATGATATAAAGAAGTTGGATGATGCTAGAAATATATTTTGTTGCTACAAGGAGAATTTAAATAACAAATTTTTCAAGCTCATCTCTTGCGACTTCAACATTAGAAAACCCACCAAAGATAGCATTGAGTTCCATGTAAGTGTGTATCGATTTTTATAATCAGACAATTTGTAAAATTAAAGAATATGTGAAAGATGTGAAAAATATTCTTCATTCGACCATTTTGAAAAATACCTTTGCAAGTAAGGTTATTATCCAATTGCAACATGCTAAGGGCCTCTGAAAATTATGTGTCTAATAGCATTGACACACAGGGACGTTAATCCGGATTATCGGGGCAGTTAATCTGGTAAAAGTTGTAGTGTGAGAGACGGTCATTACGCGTATTAGTGAACAACTGATTGGTTTATTGTATAGTTTTGTCAGTAAAAGACGGACAAATACGGCTGCCTTGATACTAAGAATTATTTATTTATTAAACAAAAATTTAAATTGCAATTTCTCAAACTGTCCCAAAATATCGAAACAATTAATGTAATTTCGAATGTCTTAGTGTAATGTAGTACTGCATCTAGTGCTTCGTGTTCTTCATTTTAAAAGTTTGATTATATTTCATCCATAATAGATATTAACAAGTATTTTTTCTTCAAAAGTTTTCTTTTTAAAGGTTTGACTATATTGCATCCATAATAGATATTAACTGTCGCTTTTACCTGCGCGTCATACCCATATCAAATCATAATATCTCTACTTCGTTTGTATGTATGGGTATGTTATAAACAGGCAAACATGTTTCCTTTACATCACTTTTATGGTGAAACCTAAACCTAAACATATCATTCAAAAGATATTTTTATGAAGACTGAAGTTTCAACTATTAAGAATGAGATAAAGACAAAGATAAAGATAAAGGTAAAAATAAAGATATATTTAATTACGGACGAGGGTGAAGGTGAATATGTACTCGTTTAAGGAAAATAATAAAGATAAAGGTAGGTAAGAGATAGAGATAGAGATAGAGATAGAGACAGAGGTAGAGATAGAAATAGAGATAGATATAGAGATTGCGATAGAAATAACAATAGAGATAAAGATAAAAATAAAATAAAACGAAACGAAAGAGAAGGATAAAAATAAATATAAAAATAATGTTAAAGATAAAGATAAAAGAATAAAAATTAAGAGGATGAAGTTAAAATTAAGTTGAAGATTAAGGAAAGGATAAATATACTCGTAAATGCGAAGCAAAAACAAAAAATAAAGATAAAGATAAATAAATAACAGAATGGAACGGTGAATAAATGTTTTTTTTTTTGGAAAAATACAGACAGTGTTAGTTTTCTCAGTCAGCTTCCATAGAGTAATGCAACATTTGAATATTGTTTTCAAAAAAGTTGCATTGCAATATATTGAAAACTGAACGAGTGATTGTGAATCTCCGGAGGTGTACATCAGAACTCACAAAGGGATCATCTGAAATAAAAAAGTCAAAATGGTTTTGTTAAACGCGAAGTTTCGTGAGGTATCTCTGGGAGTACTTTTTTTCGTCGATTTTTAAACTTATCGTAGCAGTTGGAAGCCGGAAGAAAAAAACGGGGTGTCGATTTTTCGTTGTTGTAAGAAAAAAGCAAAAAGTTCCCAGGGATACCAGGTGGATTATGTGAAGAATTATTGTGTAAAAATTTCAAAACGATTGGTCTAGTAAATTTCGAGTTATGGCGTACGCAAGTCGAGCAGGTAAAGAGACCTGACCTGGGCAACGGGCTCTCAAATACTCATAACTTCGTCAATTTTACTACGATCAACTTGAAATGTTGGCACAAGATTCCTGAGAATTATTCATTCATTACTGCATACTTATGTAGGTGTACTTATATATATATTTCCAGAACCTATTGACCTCCATCTACAGTTATGGTGTGCAGTGTACTTATGATAAATTGCTGAAATTTGGAAACCGAGTGCCACATTATTGGTTGACACAATCGGAAAATGGTAGGCGAATTATTAGATATCTCTCAACTTCGCAATATTTATCTGCGCTTGGGGAGGAAGGCTTAGCAAAAGCATTTTGCGACAAGGTAAAAAAATCAACGATTTTATATAAATACTTAAATGCTTTTGTGCTTTACTTTTCCATTTTTTGTTTCGGCACAGGCAGAGAAATTGTCTACTGCCAATACCATTTTAACATTTTTCAAACTTGTAATGGACGTGGAAAAACAGGATTTTCAAAAAGCCAAGAAATATTATTTGCTACCAAAAAATGCACAATTCGAGATGGCTGTGACTTTCACGTAAGACCTATTTGTATTATTTTTGAATATTACTTAAAAAACCTGTTAAGAATTTTGCTGAATTGCTGAATTAAAGTTTCCACAAACACATTTCGTTTGATGCTAATGTTGTAAAATTTTACTCAAGCTAATTAATTTTAATTTTTATATAAGTATGTGGCAACCCTAATTTGCTTAGATTTCTACTTCAAAACAGAAAATGTATTTAAATGTTTATTTCGTTAGTGAGTTTTGAAAAAATAGTTTTAGCAAAATATCAATACATGCAAGTTATTGTACTCAATTTCCGTTTCGGCTTATTTCTGGCGTTTAAGTTGAATTTTTAGCTTTTGTGTATCTTAGTCTAAGAGTCTTATAGTAGAATTTTATGACAAATATTTTTGTGGTACCTGTTTTACCCGTTACATTCCTCTGTTATAGGTATTTTTGTTCTTTCCCTCAAAATAGACAAAAAAGGTCATCTATTGAGGAGTTAAAGGGTAAAAATGCTCCACATAAATATTCGCTGTTGCCTTTTACATTTACCAGCTGAACACATTTTATATCTAAAATGCAAAGATTTCATAGTTTCCTTAGCCGATATACCAAGAGCATGTGCAAAACGATGAAAACTTTCATCAAATCGCCGATACATGCACATATATTTTTTTGGTCCCACTACCAGAATCCATGCCAGCACATTGTTATTTTTCTTTGTGTTGTACAGAGTAATTAATTTGCGCATACACCCTTTTCTGGGTGTTTAGCCGAGCTCCTCCTCTTGTTTGTGGTGTGCGTCTTGATGTTGTTCCACAAATGGAGGGACCTACAGTTTCAAGCCGACTTCGAACGGCAAATGATTTATTGCAGAAATACACTCGGAGGTTTGCCATTGCCTGCCGAGCGACGATCGCTATAAGAAAAAACTGTTTCTTTATTTTGGTGTTTCACCGAGATTCGAAGCTACATTCTCTCTGAATTCTGAATGGTAGTCACGCACCAACTCATTCGGCTACGGCGGCCGCAGTAGATGAAAGTAAAAAAAATGTTATTTTCCTCTTGAAAGGCTTCCTTAACATATTGTTTATACAGTATGCTCAAAAAATATAGCACTTTTTACTTTTTTTATTGAAATTAAATGAAAAGTAACCCAAGTTCTGACACTTAAGTAAAGGGTTTCCCAATAACAGGTGTTGTGAATGAATGGATTGCGCTATCGAGAGATGATTAACGGTTTTTTATGGCCGGAATTGGATGGTGTTGATCTGGACAACGTTTATTTTCGACAAGACGGCGCTACGTGCCACACAAGCAACGAAACTCATTGATCTTTGACGGGAAAAGTTTTCGAACCGTGTTATCTCTCGAAGAGGTGATTACAATTGGCCATCGAGATCTTGTGATTTAACACCTTGCGACTTTTTTCTTTGGGGCCACGTGAAAGAGAAGGGCTACGCCAACAGCTCAGGGTCGATTCAAGACCTCAAAGATGGAATTCGTGATGCTATAGAGGACATAGGGCAGCCACTTTGCCTGATGTTATTTTAAACTATTAATGGCATACCTTCCTCTTTATAATGAAATAAGCATCCATGAAAAGGGTTTACTTTGACCTCATTTTGTGTGCGAAAAAATAGAACTTAATAAGCATTTAAAATTTACTAAGCATTCAATGGTATTTTTATCGATTAATATTTAATTGATCTTAATACAATTAAGGGCTAAAAGAGTAAGATCTCCCTCGGGATGGGAGCTTTATAAGGCAGGGCTAGGAATATATAAGTCCGAAATTAGGAAAGCTAAGAGGGACTCTTGGAGAAGCTTCTGCGAGAGCGTAGAGGGCTGCCATGAGTCTTCCAGATTTAGACGAGTACTCACGAAGAGTTCCGCTCCCTTGGGGTACTTAAGAGACGAATTGGGACGTTGGGCGATGAGCAGCGAGGAGTCACTAAAGTTACTTCTCGACGCCCATTTTCCGACGAGCCCAGCACCTAGCAGCACCGGCCTGGAACGTAGATCAACCTGCACTCGAGACCGGGGCTGGTTGATGGATAAGCGCCGCCTGTCTTGGGCCATTGAATCCTTTAGACCCTTCAAGTCGCCTGGTCCTGACGGCATCATTCCTGCACAACTGCAAAAGTCAGTGGAGGTATCATGCCGTTGGTTGAGCCCTATCTATGCGAGCTGCGTAGCCAGGGGCTATATACCGAGGTCATGGAGGGCCGTGAGGGTTGTCTTTATACCCAAGGCAGGCAAGTGCTCGCATGTCTCCCCTAAGGACTTCAGGCCAATCAGTCTCTCATCTTTTTTGCTAAAAACCCTTGAGAGACTGAGTGACCTGCACATAAGAAGCGAAATTCCTCGGGGTCGGCTGTCGCATACCCAACATGCTTACTGCAAGGGAAGATCGGTCGAATCTGCCCTGCACACAATTGTGAAAGAGATTGAGGAGTCTCTTTCTCAGAAGGAGCTTGCGGTGGGCGCCTTCCTCGACATCGAGGGGGCTTTTAACAACGTCCTCCCGGAGGCAATCACCCGGTCTCTGGGTAAACTGGGGGTCGAAACCGACCTGATTAGATTTATCTATAAAATGCTCAGCGACAGAACTGTCGCGGCAGAATGGGGGGCATCTCCATTCACCGGCAAGTGAGTAGGGGAACTCCGCAAGGTGGTGTTCTCTCGCCCTTCCTCTGGGTAGCTGTTGTAAATGACTTGCTGGAGGAGCTGGTGAAAGGGGGCTGCAGGGTGGTTGCCTACGCGGATGACGTCGCATTAATCGTCAGAGGAAAATTTGTGGATACTCTGTACAACCTGATGCAGGGATATCTTAACGTAGTTGTTAGATGGGCAACGGACTGCGGCCTGTCGGTGAATCCTCTTAAGACGGAGCTCGTCTTATTTACGAGGAAACATAAAATACCCAGAGCTCAATTTCCCTCACTAGGGGGCGCTCCGCTGATGCTTTCTGACAAGGTTAAGTACCTAGGTATTATCCTTGACAGCAAGCTCACATGGAAGCCCAATATTGAGGAAAGCAACAATCGCCTTGTATGGATGCAAGGGCGCTATTGGTAAAAGATGGGGCCTCTCGACTAGAGTTGTTTTCTGGCTATACAATACTATTGTAAAGCCTATCTTGTTATATGGAGTCATAGTCTGGTGGAACTCACTAGAGAAGACGACATTGGTGAAGAAGCTGGAGAGAGTCCAGAGGTCGGCACTCATTGGAATCAGTGGGGCGCTTCGAACGACTCCTACTCTGGCGCTCAACGCAATGTTAAATGTGGTACCCGTAGACATTGCAGGCAGAATTGCCGCCTCGCGTACCGCAATCAGACTGAGGGGCTGGAGCTATAAGCTTAACCTCACTTATGGGCACTCAAGCATTCTCAGAAACTTCGAGTTCATCCCTCTGTCAACGGATCAGTGTATACCCTCGTTTAGTCCTACCGGAAGCTTCTCCACTCATATTCCGTCAAGGGAAGAGTGGAGAGAGGGCTACACTTGGGGACAGGGCATGGTGAACTTGTTCACGGATGGATCGAAGTTGGAAGGAAAGGTTGGCGGAGGAGTCTTTTGCGAGGAGCCCCCCACCAGACTCAAATTCAGGCTACCGGACCACTGCAGTGTGTTCCAGGCAGAGGTAGCCGCACTCAAGGAGGCAGCCGATTGGCTGCTTAAATGCGTATTAACGGTCAAGAAAGTAAATATTTACTCCGACAGCCAAGCGGCAATAAGGGCCCTCGGGTCTACGACGGTGCATTCGGAATTGGTCAAGGAATGCTTGACCTCGCTTTCGACTGCGTCCGAATTCTTTAACATCAGCCTCATCTGGGTTCCTGGTCACAGCGACATTGCTGGAAACTGTGAGGCGGATGAGCTGGCCAGACAAGGGACATGCGAGGTGATTTCCCCGCGAAGGGAGAGAATTGGGATCCCCCTGACTACCTGCGGTCTGCTCCTGGAAAGATGGGCATCGCACCAACTCAGCGAGCGCTGGGCAAGTACACGAACATGTAAGGTCGCGAAATCCTTCTGGCCACGTGTGGACCGCAGGCGCTCGGGCGAGCTTCTGAGGCTGACAAAATTTCAGCTCTCTAATCTCGTGGGTTTTCTTACAGGACACAATGCGCGAGGAATGCATGCTGTGAGACTTGGAATCATCTCGAGTCCCTTTTGCGCTGGATGTATGGAGGATGAGGTGGAATCATCTCAGCACCTTCTCCTTAGCTGCCCTGCTCTGGCGGGGCTAAGATCTAGGCATCTTGGCTCCTGCTTCTTTGTCACGCCTGCTGATATAGCTGGCGTTGACACTAAAAATCTGATGAATTTCATCAGCAGCATAAAGTGGTTGACGCAAACATAGTCATCGTTCGTAATCGTAATCCGCACGCTCCCAACTATCCCAGCACCACCTCTCCCCGCCCTCTCCCTATATCCCGCCTCACCCCTCCATAATGGCATCACAAAGGACGAATCCTTCTTCGTCCAAGTGTGCCCATTCCCTGGGCAACCATATCAACCTAACCTAACCTAATACAATTAAGGAATTTTGATTCTTTGCCAAATGGATCCTCGCGTGGGCGGCTATTTATCCTACATTAAATTTTAAAACATCCATCATTCGTGTTGAAAAAGAGTCATATATTTGTTTTACTAAACTTTGAGATAATCGCACCCGTTCCTGTAAACTGCATATTTAAAGTTTTTCACTATTAGCAAATTGTCCACGCTAAAAAAAACTCAACTCTCCGTTCAACGCGCTGGCTATGATAAAATATCCACATTACGATCATTAAAAAGTGCTTGTGAATTTGGCTGTATTCACCGCAGCAATATCTTGTCGTCTAAGTCTAATTCATCTAAAGGTAGGCCCAGGAAACTTGCTGTTTCGACAGTTGGGGGTCCAGAGAGAAAGGGGTGTAAGATGATTGGGTTTAGTGGGACATGTGAAAACGTGGTTAGTGTCGTGCGGGGGCCTTCATATGCAGGACATATGTTTAGTATGTATGTTGGGATCATCGATTTTTCGATATTTATGCGTGTGCCTGATTAAATCAAGTCACTGCATTTTGGAAATGGCGGCCTTCTTTAGGAGGATCGTGGCAATGAAACCGTCTAGAACCATCTGAACCGTCTAGACCAGGCAACTTGCAGCTCCCGAGCCACATGAAAACAAAAAAAAAAAAACATTTAAAATCGTTCTGTATCGATTAACGAGAATTAGGCACCGATTCTATCTCTCAGCTACTTGTACTCGCTGACTATAAAAAATTCTTAAACGAAATGAAGACCAGTATTCCGACGTCCTTCTTGACAATAAAGTGTGTTGGCTTTTCAAAGATAAGGTGTTGAAACGTATTGCTTTGTGCTTTATTCAAATAAATATACACGTATTCCTAAATGGTAAAGTCATTAACCACCCTGAATTAGAGAGTTGCAAAAATTTTACTTTACGGTGGATTTCACAGCGAAATTAAATGAGCTGAATCTAAAACTGCAAGGAACAAGGAAAGGGAAACCCTGCCTATGTTTTGGTAGAAGAATTGTTTGTTTTGAAGAAAAACTAATACGATTTCAATTACTAAAGCAATATCGCGATAAAACCCGTGCAACTGCTGGCACGAATTACTTCAGCACAGTCATGAAAAAAATTAAAGATGGATTTGTTGACAGATTTGAGCAATTCAAAACCAATAAAACCAATCCTCTCAACACAATTAGTAACGCAATCCACACTGAGCCATTTGGAATTGACACTGGATCGCTAGAAATGCAATTAATCCATTTAAGAATTTACAAAGTTGAAAATCAAGTTGGAAGTGTTGGAGGTCCAGAAATGCATGTATGGACATACGTAACGCAAAAAAAGCGGACAGCTTTAAAAGAAATGCCGCGAGCTAAGGCACTTAAGTTTTTTCGACGCATGGAATAGTTTTCCTGATTGCTACAGTGAGGTTGAAAAGTTGGCATTTGGAATGCTGCCTATCTTCGGATCGACATATTCGTAAGAGCAAGCATGAATATAATTTAAATTAAAGTAAGAAGCCAAATAACAAATGAAAAGCGTCGTGCTTGAAAATGATTGTACAACAACAAGTTATGAGCCAAATTTATCCAAAGTTTCTAAAACCATACAAGGCCATCACTCCCATTGAAGTTGTTTGCTCAATTGTCTGTTATTGAAGCAATAGTTAGTTTTGTTAGTAAATGTTTCATTATATTAATTTTTTACTTAAAAAATAAATAATTATCTAATTATGCTATATATATTGTATATTATGTAATTTGTTGTGAAAAACACTACTTATATAAGGTGCGTTTCATAATCATAAGACATCCCTAATTTTTCAAAGTATTTTAATTTATAGATTTCAGAGGAAAATAAACATTTTACACATTGATTAAAGTAACAAAAGTAATTTGTTTCATTAAGGAATTTAGAACTTCTTTTAATTCAAAATGATAAGACACTGTTTAATTAAAGTGATCGTTTAACGAAAGTATACTTCTTTCGAATTTTTGTTTTTCTGTTGCCTAGAATATTTTAGTATTCTATGGAAGCACCATTTGCTTTAGCGACACAAAATAACCTTTTTTCATCGATTCTGCTAACTTTTTAACTAAATTTACATCTGGAGAAGCCCATTCTGCCTTAATTGCCACTTTAAGCTCGTTGGTGTTGTAAAATTGGCGATTGTTGGCGTAAACTCTTCTGACTAATATACCTCAAATATTTTTTATTGGCCATAGTTTCTGTGGAACAATTGGTCATATACTGCCTTGTTTCCCTGCTTACGTGGATTCGAACGTTGTCTTGCTGAAAAACGAAGGGCACTTCCCGATTATCCTGAATAAAATGAAGGAGACTATTTTTCAAAACGTTTTTGTAGTCCCCACTATTCATTCGCGATTATGTAAACTCTATATCAAGAGTTGCTTTCGATGCAAATGCACCCCAAACCATAACAGAACCTCCACCGAAGTTGCGCTTGGAAAATAAGAGGGGGGTCTTGCGCGAATCTCTCCAATAATTTAAAACACCATCGGGTCCATCAAGTTTCCATTTTTATTTTTTCATCCGAAAATATAATCTTTTTAAAAAATAATATGAAATTGGTAGCATTCAAAATATTCCAAATATCTTACTGTGTCCCAGTTGGTGTCTAGGTGTTTTTCGGCAAACTAAAGACGCGCCAGCTTGTGCCGTGGCAAAAGATGGGGTGCTTTTTTTATTTTTGATAATTTTAAATGATTGCACCTCTGTAATGTGCGCTAAACTGTTGTTTTTGAAATCTTATTTTGAACAACAGCGGCCAAGTTGGCGCAAGTCTCAGTCGAGTTAGAAGCTTTTCGTATGATTGCTCGCTGTTCTCGACTTGATGGTGACACTTTTCTTCCCGCGGGCTTCAAAAAGTTGTAATTCTCAGCACTCCGTAAAAAATTCCGGGTAACACAATGACTTCTGCCTGTTTTTTTTTTTTGCAATTAATTTGATTGACAAGCGTGAGTCCTTGTTGACCAAAATTTTTCCACGCTCTTCTTGTGATAATATTGAACCCCTCGGCAGTTTAGGTTAAATTGAATAAAATTATAATTAAAGTCATCCAAAACAACAATCAGCACCTTCTATATCTTCAGAAGCTTATTTTCGACTAGTGTCTTATCATTATGAAACGCCGAAAAGACTAGCAAAAGTGCAGCTTCTTGGAAAAAGATAACAATTGATGGATATCTTAAGTTTATAACTGTTAAAATGACGCCAAATAAAAGCTACTCCGGAAAGTAAAAGCGAGCTATAGTTCAAAAATTGTATACCAAAGGTGTCTTATGATTATGAAACGCACCTTGTGAATAAATAGATATATTTTCTTATGAATAAGTAGATAAGTTTTATTTTATTAAAAAACTTAATTTATGCGAGTACTATTTATTGTTGGCAAGAAAAAATTTTATGACTCTTTAAAAATTTTTGAAATTTTGTACATTGTAATATTTGACTCATCTGACTCAAAAGATTGCCGTCCCCTGGTCTAGACTAATTTGTTTGTGGATAAAAATAACTGAACTGTGTGCTTTGCCCTAATTCCTCCGGTCGTTAAGAAAATTGTTAAACACTTTTTGTGCTTTTGCTTTCAGAATTTGCAGTTCCAGCCACTTAAAAATTCTTTTCGCCAGGATTTTCGTTCATTTATATTTCAATATGGAATAACTTTTCACTATGCACTCATCTGTTCATATGTTAATATTAATTTGTTTTAAATTTCAGTGAATTGATTCGAATATATATTATATATGTGGAAAATTTGGCAGATGAAGATACATTTAATAAAGCCATGGAGTACTTAATCGTCAATCTGAGAAACATAATTATGCCCTTTCCAGGCGAGATTAGCTTCTGGGTATTGCTGCATTGCGTTTTCAAATATTGCGGATATTTACCGGGCATTAATTATACCCGTTGGCGATATGAGCAATTACCTCATAAAATTGAATTGGAAGGACTTGGTTTACCAACGAATCGTTTTGAATTAGTAAATTCACTTCAAATACAGTTTCCAAATTCGCCCAAGAAAACATTATTCTTAAGCGTTTTTAAAATGATGATACGCTTGGGGTTGTACAAATTTGCTGAGTTCATTTTCAAAGAGTGTGAAGACGAGTGCACTGCATCAGAACGATATCTTATACAGACTACACTAAGGATTCTAACAAATGAAGTTCCAGCTAAATATCCAGCCAAATCGTTTCCAATAAATAAGAGCAAAGGGCGTGAGGACCAAGAGACGGAAAAGGCACTCCTATTGAGCGTCAATGGACATTTGGAATATAGTCGCGGTGCTATAGATTTAGCAATGCAAAATTATGGTAGCATTTTAATGCGATCTAGCGAAATCGAACTCGAATTATATTCTTTGGCTTTGCTACGTTACGGCTTCCATATGTTGAGTAATGGACTATACGAAAACGCTGTGGAAGCATTTAATAAAAGTGAAGGTGACGACGTTAAGATTATTGCTAATTTTGGCTTAGGCAAAGCTTTGTTTAAAGTACGTTTTAAAGTAAATCTGAAGTGATAAGAAAATAATCATAAAATTTGAAAAAATTTCATTCGGCAGATGAAAAGACTGGAAGAGGCGGAACAGGCATTTGCGAATTGTACAACTTTTAAAGTACATATACCTGATGTTTGGGGTTACCTAGCGTTGATCAATCTCCTACAGAATGAAAACTTTAAAGCTCTTGAATTTTGGAAATATGCTAAAATTGTAAATGCAATTAGTGTTCAAAACAAAAAAACTGCTTGTTTTATGATTACATATCTTTCTTTTTATCTAGCACCCAAATGTTGAATTAAGCGAGGACTTGATGCAAGAGTTGGCAAATGTAGATATTTACAACGTTAAGCTTTTTGTGGACAGACCATCGGTGCAGTAATCCAAGTGGGCTACAAGTTGCACGTCGAATTGTTTTTCTTCCCAATGTATTATTATTAGAAGGCCATTACGCACTGCGACCAGAGCTGATCTATTGTGAAATTCCCAATGTATTACTCACTAATGAAGTGAATCCTCGGTTTAATGAAGTTGAAGAGGTTGGGCAAATGCTTCGTTATATCTATAGTTTCGTTATAAATATTTATAGAATATCAAAGCTTAGATATAACGGAAAATATGAAATTACTGTCAATATATTCCAAAGGTATTCCAGAGATGTTCATGCTCAAAATTTGCTCGTTATATCGCTGGATTATTTTGTTATATTCCGTTTTTCGTTTTATCAAGGTTCGATATATCAATGTTTAACTGTATATGCGCTTATATTGTATATACTAGCTAACACCTTACATGTGCTGCTATGCCTCAATAAATAACGTAAAAACAACTAATTAAGAAATATTAAATGAAATTATTGGCGAAAAAATGGGAAAATTTTAACTTTTTTGAACTTTTTACTCAAAAAAGCGTTTTAAAAAGATATGCAAAATTTTATTTTAAAAATATCTACATATTAACAACAATTCTGTGACTAATCATAAGAACAAAGTTCGCATAAGTTTTCATAAAGCGAATTTAAAAGTTAGATTTAGGATGATAAAAAACTTTAGCGGCCGCCGTAGCCGAATGGATTGCTGCATGGCAACTATTCGGAAGTGCATAGATTCGAAACCACGAGCACCCATTTGATAGAAAGTTTTTTTAAATGTCCGTTGTTAAGTTTTCATTAACGACTTTTTAGTAGCTTGCATTGATATTTTAATATGTTTTGAATTATTTGTTTTTTAATAATTTTCGTTTGGTTCACATTTCATAATTTGTATTTCAACTCTATAACTTAAAAACTTCAGTATAAATTTTAATAAATAGAGTTAGTTGTGGCTCTTTTGAAAAATTGCAGAATTAAAGTGAGAATTTTGAACATTTTTCGTTTCACGGTATATTCTATCATTCCTGTTTTCGTTTGATTATGGGCTGCCAATTCTTCTTCATTTAATTTTTTTACTAGGTATCTCGTCACGAAATTTTTGATTCCTTTCAATGAAGTTGGCAATTCATGTTATGAAATATTTTAAGTCATATATTGCCAATATCTCTGAAGCAATGGGCTGCCATTTTGCTTGTTTGAGAACCAATTGGTATTTTTTGTGACGCTCATATTGGCAGCACCTTGATAATTGTGATAATTTCCCTTCTTTGCAAAAAAGGATTCAAAGCTCGGTGCCCGTTTATCCTGTTTCCACAAAGCACGGGCTTACTTGTCGACATTTTCCATATGTCAATAACATAACGTGGAAATTTGACAGTTGTTATAAAATGAAAAACTGGGTGTCGAGATGTTGACTTACATATCGCACCCTAAATACAAAAGGGTCACAACTCAAAATGTGCCTTCTGCTGAAATATGAACGAGACGTTATCAATAAAACGGTCCGCGGATGACATATGGCAAAAATAAATTTTTTGTTTTTTGGTAGGACTGTTATAAACTTACATGGCAAATTTCAGCGTGATATGTCACATAGTTTGTTTTCTATGCTACTGTAAACAAGTCAAGCTCGAGTGTGGAAAATTTTGAGTTGTGACCCTTTTGTATTTAGGGTGCGATATGTTCTATGTTCGATTTAGGTTCTCATAAATCGAATTTAAAAATTAGATTCAGGGAAGATAAAAATATTTGGCGGCTGCCGTAGCCGAATGGGTTGATGCATGACAACCATTCAAAAATGCATAGGTTCGAATCCATGTTAAGTTTTTCACACAGGTGAAAAGTAAACATGTTTTATTATAAAGGCGACACTGCAATGGTAATGTTAAATGACACCTAATACTAAAATATCAACCAGTCTAATCAAACGAATTGTCAAATGAACATTTTTAAATTTATTGTTTTGACTACATGGCTCATCTGATGCGGTAAATTTCAATACTTAAACTTCTAAATCATGCAGAGTTTAACCTTATAATTGCATAATATAAAAAAATGTATTTACATAATTTTTTAAATGAAACATTTAGCAAGATAATGTGCAACTATATAACAATTTCAAATATTTTTTCCTGATTCCAAGGGTTAATTTAAATGCAAAAGGTTGACAACACTGTGTCGTTCTCTATACCTCTCTTTTCAGAGTATTCGCAAATTGATCTGAAATTCTCCGTGTTTTGCAGTATATTATTGCAATATCAGTGTTAACTTATACAAGTTTTAATCATAAAAGTAGCAGTGTAAACTAAGAGTAATCAAATTCATATGAAAAATTTGTAGTTAAATAGTTTCTATACAGTTAATAAGGTGTGTTTATTGAAATTAAGTTTTGCTGTAAGCGTCGCTTGCGTCGCCGGTGGTGCGTCGTTTTTGTCGCTGTTCGATTTTTCGCTCCCCTTTCGCAGCACTTTTATTTTGCATTGTATTGGTATTGCAGCAGGGAGAAAAGTTCTTATCGCTGACTGATTTTTAGTTACTCCCCATGTGATTGGGGGACGAAAATACTGAAGAAATACATTTGTTTTTAATAAATTTAGTGTAAGAAAAATGCTTCTAATTTCCAGACAGTTGTGGCGCGGTCAGCAGACCATTCAATTAAGCAGACTTGCAGCAGGTGAAATTTCAGGAACGAATTCCACAGCGCTTGTAAAAGCAGGGAATTCCAACGTGGAAATATCAGCAGAGCCGGCGAATCACGTAAGTACAGCGGTTATGGTGTGCTTGAAAATTTGGAGCGCGCGTACTTGATGTAAAGTGTAACTCCGAATTTGTCAATTCATAATTACTGCTTATTTAATTCAGATGATGGGTGGTCGTAATCGTGGTAATGTCGGAGGCGGTGGTAATCGTTACGGTGGTTATGGCGTGGGTTATGGCAATGGTGGTGGCTATGGCGCAAACTTAGGTTACAGTGGTTTCAATGGCAACTACTGTGGCGGGTACAATGGTTACGACATGAATCCTATGAATCCTTTTAGTAGTGAGTAAAACTATGATGTAATATATTAGCAATTATTGAAACAAAAACAAAAAAACAAAAAAAAAACAAAGTAGCCATTGCTCATGGACGACCAGGACCCAATGAATTAATGCAATTGATGAGCGCAATGGCGAATAATTTCAACATGAATCCGCCTCCACCACCACCTGCACGTATGACGTGTGGTGAGCTGCGCGCCAACCACTGTGGCCTGCTAGTCGAAATGTCCGGGCGTCTAATCAAAAAACGAGTTGCTCGTTTTGTGGAGTTACGTGATCGCAGCGGTGGTGCATCGCAACTGGTAATCGTGGAAGAGAAGGTAATGTGTAGTTTTACGTAAATATGAAGTGAGTTTCCTGTATAAATGTTTCTTTTTTTCTTGACAGTATCCGCGTATAGCGCGTCGTATGCAGAACATGCCTGAAAACACAATGCTAACAATAATCGGCAAAGTAAATAGACGACCGCCGAATTCCTGTAATCAGACTATGCCTACGGGTGAAATCGAAGTGGAAGTTCAACAGCTTAAAAATATTGAAATCCCACCTAGCGCCAAAAAATCAGGCAAGCGCTCTTACAGCACAATGGCGAAGCAAAATAATTGCGGCATCACCAGCACCGAATACAAGATGGCCAGTAAGACATACTGATACTTTTTCTGAGTTGTTCTTTTGTTATTTGATTAACGAATTTTATCGTTGTAGAAAGTGAGAGTATATTAAAATATTTTGAAAACCGTTCCATGACTTGCAATGACTTGCGGCGCGAGCACATTGGGAAGACAGTGACGCTCGTCGGCTGGTTACCACCAACTAAAGCTTCCAAATTCTTGCAACTTAAAGATGGTTATGGGCAGACACAAATTATGGTTGAGGAGCAATCGGTACGTGGTACTGATAGCTAATTACGTGCACATGTTTTTGGATTTATGTATCTTTTTTTATTTTCTACATAGATGCAAGACACTTTTCTCACTGCGCCTGAAGGAACCGTAATACAAATCAAGGGCAAGGTTTTGGGCAGACCGCGTGCCAACCTCAATTTGGTATGCACGAATAAGTTGTACAATTTTTGTGAAATACATTTTTAGCTAAAACAATAATTTAGAAATACGACACCGGCGAAGTGGAGGTAATGGTCCAAAGTGTTAAAGTATTGAATCCAGACGATCCCTATGAGGGACCTATTAAAGCCAAAGATAAAGTGCAAAAGATGTCAATTAAGGACCTGGAAGCCGAGGTTGCTGAAAATAAAAATGACAATGCTGCTGGTGGTGGCTCTCGTGCTGGTACATCTGTGAAATCAAAAGTAATACATAAAATAGCGGATTTGAATAAATTTTCTGCGCGCACGCACACCTGCGCTGAATTGAGCAAAGATAATATAAATGAGAAAGTGACACTTTGTGGTTGGCTAGAGTTCCAACGTATGGGTAAATTCTTTATACTGCGTGATGGTTATGGGCATACGCAAATTTTGATTACACCGAAAGCTAAAGGTCTTGAAAAATATCAAGAAGGCTTCTCATTGGAGTCAATTATAAAGGTGGAAGGTACAGTCATACCCCGACCTGCGGCTACGATCAATCCTAACATGAAAACCGGTCAAATTGAAGTCGAAGCAGAAACAGTAGAGGTACTCAATCCGGCTAAGAAAAATCTGCCCTTTGAAGTGCGGCATTATAATCGTGCGGGTGAACGATTGCGCTTAACACATCGTTATCTGGATTTGAGGTGAGTTACAACTGCAAGTAGCTTATTTGTGCAATGTAAATTAAATTGTTTTGCTCTTAATTGCTTCTTATAGATTCGTTGATATGCAATATAATTTGCGTACGCGCTCGTCAGTCATAATGCGCATGCGCGAATATCTTATCAACTATTTGGGTTTCGTTGAAGTCGAGACGCCAACCTTGTTCCGACGCACGCCTGGTGGTGCGCAAGAATTCGTTGTGCCCACACGCAAGCCCGGACACTTCTATTCGCTGGTACAAAGTCCACAGCAATTCAAGCAAATGCTAATGGCCGGCGCAATTGATCGTTACTTCCAAGTGGCGCGTTGCTATCGTGACGAGGCCACCCGGCCGGACCGTCAGCCGGAGTTTACACAACTCGATATCGAATTATCCTTTACAACACGCGAAGATATAATGCAAATGATCGAAGAGTGCTTGCGCTATGCGTGGCCAAAACAATTCCCACCCATTCAAACGCCGTTCCGACGCATCACCTATGAGGAAGCAATGGAAAAGTATGGTACTGATAAGCCCGACACCCGCTTTGGTTTCACTGTATGTAGCAAAATGGAAAAATATTTGTTTTAAGCAAGAATTAATTTGAATTTTCATCATTTTCAAAACCCTAGATGTGCAATGTTAGCGACATAGTTGAGAAGAACGAGACCTTCGCAAATAAGTACGATTTTCTAGGCGCCTATGCGATCATTGTAAGAGGCAACGAGGCTGTTTGGAACACAACTGCGAAAAAACATTTCGACATCCTCAGCAAGGAATTCAACGGCACGCTGTTTGTGCGCAAATTTTTGGTGAGTCGACGCGTAACAGTTCGTTCTTTTCTTTTGTCAAGGAAAGAACTTATATTTTTGTATTCTCATAGAACTATAAGGACGTGCTTGATCGTCTAACAAAGTTGCTGACAAACGATGTAGCGAGCGAATTCATAGAGAAATTTGATGTGGAAGAGAACGATTTGGTTTTCCTCGGCATTGGCGAAACTCGTGAAACAGTACGTATTTTCTAAGTGAACTATGTATATACAGGCTTGCTCTAATTCACTTCTCCTCACCAGCAAACGTTTATGGGCCGCGTACGCCTCGAATATCATGACATCTACTCGGCGAATTCAAAGAAAGAGAGGAAAGAGAATAAATTCCTGTGGGTAGTTGACTTTCCAATGTTTGAGCGCAATCCGGACACGAACACGTTGGAAAGTGTTCACCATCCATTTACCGCTCCACATCCCGATGATATGCAAAAATTCCTGCACTCCAAGGATGAATTGGAAGAGGTGCGCTCACAAGCCTACGACTTGGTGTTGAACGGCCAAGAGATTGGTGGCGGCTCGATACGTATACATGATCGTAACATGCAACAATTCGTACTGGAGAAGATTCTTAAAATACCACATGAGCATTTGAATCATTTATTGAGCGCGTTGGAATCTGGTTGTCCACCGCACGGTGGTATTGCACTTGGGCTCGACCGCCTAATATCGATTATTTGTCGTGCACGTTCGATGCGTGATGTTATTGCATTCCCTAAGTCGTTGAATGGTAATGATCCTCTTTCGAATGCGCCAGTACCCATTTCAGACGAGGAGAAGGCGCTCTATCATATAGCAGTGATTGAGGACTCTGGCAAATCGACAGAGCATGCTGATGAGGATGATGATCCAGATGCAGTGCGTTCCACACCGTCACCGGTGCCAACGGAAGCCATGGTGGCCGATTGTGATGGCGATGGTGATGGTGATGCTAAATCGGTCACAACCGATGTTGACATGCCTTCTGTGAATGAGCAAAATGTGGAGTCCAATGAAAACTGTCAGCAAGTTATGGATTCCGCCAAAGCAACTAAAGCTTCGGACAACACTGCCACACCGGCAACGCCTAAGCGGGTGGCTGCTGCAGCAGCGGGCAAAAAGAACTAAACTGATAACTTATAACTGATGTAAACGGGCTTTCTAAGCATGCACCAGCCGCTTCACGTATTTTTAACTCTACATATTACATTATTTATGATAATTATTTACTAAAAACACACAAATATCCTTAAACTTAGCTATTTTGTTGTGAAATAATCACGAAATGCTAAATGCTTTTCCGTAGAATTTTAAGAACTTTTACTGTAGTTTATGCTGAAATGTTGCAATTTTTCTTGTTTTAATTTTTTAGTATTCAAAACTTTTTACAATTTTTTTCAACATATACGCGAAACATCAAATAAAAAATTATTTATAAATATGCAGCAATCAAGACGAGTTCATTAAAGGTGATGGCGCTAGGCTAACAACATTTTGTACATTACAATGTCACGTAAAAGTAGAAAGAAAAGTTATTTACTTGTGAAGGCAAAATACAGAAAAAAGAATCAATTTATTTGTCCTGTTGAAATTTATTTTATTTTTATTATATTTTATAAAGGCTTGCATAGCAATAAAATTATTATACAAACTGAAAGTAGTGAAAATTATTTCCAAATGTTCATAATAATAAAATTATAAAATTTCAAAATTAAAAAAAAAAAAACACAAAGAAAGAAAAATAACGGACCAAAAAAAAATATTTAAAAAAACAATAAAAAAACCATAAAAAAACAATAAAAAAAAACAAAAAAAAATCGGCTTGCCTCACGGCGCATTCATTAAAGGAATGCACTAGACCAACAACAATGTTCTGTTCGTTTGATTGTCAAAGCAAAGTATTGAGAAACTAGAAAACAAATAATGAATTCGCCTTGTTTCATTCTGAGCTGACAGCCACATGGACACGGCGAAAAAAAAACAACTCAGCTGATTTACCAACACCACCTTTAATAGATTCTCCTTGGTTTGCCTACAGCTACCACCTTTAATCAATTCGCCCTGACAGCAATTGTGCATTCAATCGCTTAATTACGCAAAGTAAATTTAAGACAAAATAATGCAGAATAACAATAAAACGAAAAAAAAAAACTGACGAGTATCGATTGGCTATTAATTGGGCTATCAAAAACACTTCGCCTCTAAAAATCTGCTTTGAAATCCAATGGAATAAAGCATTAAACTGGTTCACATATGAATTACTGTGGCAAAAAACCCTCGCTTTCGATGTCATCCTCCACAAATCAAAGTATGCAATGGGTAAAGTATCAAAGTGCCAGGGCGTACGGACGGCAATACATCAGTGGAGAGCTGTCACCCCAGCAGTGTGTCGGAGCCACCATTAACAGTCTGTAAAAGTTTGGTTGGAGGATGGAGGTCGGAAGGATGGTTCGATATGTAGAAGTCCACACAAGTGGAGAAAGTTACTGATCGCCATTCACTTGGGAGTGGCCAGGACGATTCTTCTACGTATGGTTCAAGCAGCTCACAACTTCCGGGACTAGCCCAATTAACCCCTGGGTAGCTGCCGAACACCCGAGCGAGAGCGAGCCATCCCAGAATAGCTGGTTGTGCGCTGGGTTTGTAACTCGCCACGTTAAAATTCCCTTATAAGGCTTAGAGTGTTTTACAGAAAGATTTTGCGCTAGATTTTTGCACGTTGGCAATGGCGAATATCGCAGGCGATGGAACGATGAGCTGTATGAGCTTTACGGCGACATAGACATAGCCAGCGAAAAAAAATCCAGCGGCTACGTTGGCTGGGTCATGTCGTCCGAATGGAAACAAACGCTACGGCTCGCAAAGTATTCGATGAGGTACCAACTGAGGAAGAGGAAGGCCTCCTCTGCGTTGGAAAGATCAAGCGGAGAAGGACTTGGCTTCACTTGATGTGTCCAACTGGCCGCCGTTAGCACGAGAAAGAAATGACGAGCTTTGCGGCTATCGCGCCAATTAAAATGAGAAAAGTTTGGCAAAGAAGAGCGCCAACTCAAAAACAAAATTAATTGGTTGAGTACGCCGAGGGTTTCTAAAAAAACATTCATGAATGGCAGTCTTCGCTCATAAGCCATTGCAGGCAGCGAAAATATGCATCGCAATAAATACATATATGCACGATAGCGCATTGTATCTAATTTCTATTGCCTTCCTTTTGAATGTGATATAACCGCTAAGACATCCGTGGACACAAGGTGAACTAATCTTTCAGAGGTCGCTGAAGTTTTTTGTGTTTTAGTTATTTAGAAATCGTTTTTCGCTGCAGTTTGCTCATATAACCACTCAAAAAGACCATACATTTAGTTTGGGAAATTACTTTTATTCAATTCAAAGTAAAAAATGTGTGAAAATAATATAAAATTAAGACATTTGCTTGATATGGTTACTTTTGCCTTGACTATGGCCTTGAGATGGTCCAGAAACATATTGCGAGCTTGCACTAATGGGACTGTCTATGTCCAGACATTTTTCTCTGATTCTCATTTTCACTAGTACCTACGTTTAACTTGATTCACTTTACTCATCATCTCTTGGCCTTCTACTACAAATATTTACCCACACGAGCGTGTTTTTACGCAGTAATAGCTGGCTGCATTATCCTCAAAGTTTTTGACCTGTAGTTCTGAGAATTGTTAGTCGCCCCCAAACTAATCCAATTTATAAAATTTTTGTCTGCACCTCTTAATAAACAAATACAGCATTTCTATTTCTCTTCGTTTTATTCATCATTTACACGAGGCTGTCGCCGTAACCTATTACCATTCAATTCTTCACCTTCAATATGAGGCACTTTGAAAATACTATTTTCTATATAGCCAACAGTCAAATTTCGACGATATTCCTGCCATTCCACATGCGCCTCGTCCACTTTCTGCACATCCGCCACACTTTCTTCCTCCACAGAATTCTGAACGTGATCATTTGCATCCTTCAAGCCATCGGTTATATCGCCTGTGCCAGCGCCACTAAAATATGTCCAATTTTCACCAATAGGATCTTGAGAAAATGGCGTTGGCGAATGTTCGATATTATTGAAATTCGTATCCAATTTATTCCATTGATCGATTTGACGCAACAATGGATCACGGAAATTTCCTGCAGGCGGTAAGGTGATTGTGAGTGGTCCCTTAGTCACTGCGGGCTTTTGTTTACCCAACGTTGGCAAATCGGTCCATTTGCCTAAAGCGTAAGGCGCTGTATCATTGGTATCGATCAGAAACATGCCCTTCGTGCTGGTTTTTATATTTTCGCCGGCCTCGTGTAAGTAATTCGTTTGCGGGCACATGCCCAGCAAATATGAGATGTACGAGCTGCAAGCCCAGCCCCAAAAACCTTTGCGTGAACGTATCGATTCTTGAAAATATTCGACGGCACGTTGATGGCTGCAGGCAAAGGGATCTGTTTTGGAGGAAAGTGTAGAGTTTGTTTGTTAATATGCGTTTGATGGATTCAAAATATAAAATTATTTGGTTACTTGTGCCCGCTTTGTTGCAGCCGGGTTGCATGATGCCGTTATTCATGTAAAAATCCGCATGCCCACAACGCTCTATTTTGCCCTGCACAAAGGCATTCGTATGTATCACATCCACAAAGACGGCGTCGCTGGGGTCCAATTTATCATTGATGCCGGCGGTGATGAAAAGCGGCATGGCAGGATCGAGACCTGGAAAATGGGAATTTTAAGACAAAGCATGTAATGGACGTAAGTGTGCGTATGTGGCAAGCATAAACTAAACATACGTGGCACTTATTTGATTTACAATTTAAATTTTGCTGAGTTCGATTTAGAACTTTTTGAGATACAAATATTTATTTAAGAGGCCATTTTAAACACTCGGAGCTTGACTTTTAACGATCGTACAACTCCCGTTTAGAGCAGCAGAGTTGGCAGCCCAATTAACTACTTCTACGAGCGGAGGTCAAATAGTTCCCGAAATGGAGTGGAATTGAGAGAGACACCTTTTTGCTTAGTGACTTGAGTTTTGTGCTAATTCATAAATGGAATAGTGAATTCAAGTAAGGCAATTGTCTGCAGTGACAGTCACGTTGCGCTCATGGCCACATCAAGGGTAGTCGAGTCCTGTAAATCCAGGCTGAACTATGTCAGTAGACATAATAGCCTGATGTCCACGGGACACGTGGGTAACGAGACCTCTGACTCCTTAGCTAGGATGGGTTCTGAGACCAACTTCTCTGCCACTTCCTTCTGCAGCCATCAAAGCCACGGTTAGCAAATGGGTTACTACAACCAACAATCGAGCCTGGCAGGCTGAGAAAAGTTGCAGATGCACTAAACTAATGTTACCTGTCATGTACGACCAACTGTCACAAATCCTCTTGTCATTAAGCAGACAGGACTGCAAGTAGCTGGTTCGACTGATCACGGGCCACTTTCTGTGGGCGAAGGACATGGAAAAGGTAGGCATCTCAGACAATCGTACTCTGCCCAGCTTGTGAAGAGGAGGATGAAACGGCGGACCACTTTCTGTGCGTCTACCCGGCCTTCGCTCGAATCAAGCTTGAGGTCTTTGGCACCGATGTGCTAAGAAGCGACCACCTCGGCTCCTTGGCCCCACAAGATCTATTCAGATTTCTTCGGAGTTCGGGTAGATTTAAAGAAAATTAAAAGGTAATCCGATACAATGGACTTAATTGTGTCTGAGTGCTATACTTGCTAAAAATAAGATCAATTGTCAGTTGAAGGCGATCAACGGCAAGTTCTGCCAATTTTAGCGACGTCCACAGACTTTGCTGAAACAGTTGAAAAACTTTTTCTGAAGACACACTTTTGAAAATGATACAACTCGTAGAAACAGTTCATCTATGACAATTTTGAACATCCTCCATGATCATTTTCATATGTCTAAGGTATTGAGTTGACCACCACTTGCACATACCATTTCAGAAAATACAATGTGTCGAGTGTGCACGGAAGTTTTTGACCCTGCAGCAGGAAGAGGGATGAACTCATGAATCAGATTGTCTCTAGAGGCGAAATGTGTGATAATTTCTGGTGTCTTTTGCAGTGGTGCATCACCATTTCACACTTCATAGATGTCACAATCGAATACGGGTACAGTTTTTTTTCGAATATATGAAGAATTTCACACATAGATCATTAAGTGGAAGGTCTCAATATTACGGGTGAACATCATACCACACCTCTAGAAAAATTAAATGATGCTATTAAAGAAAAAAAAAAATAAATAAATAAAAGGCAAACAGGCTCGATGTGTGCTACATTCAGAATACTGATGCCCTACTGGCGCCTGCCCATTGCTGGCCTTTGCTGCTTCGACGGGTTTGATTCAAATGGAGAAGGGTGTTAGGTGAGTGGTTTTAAGAGCAAATTTGAATAGGTGGTTAGTATCGTGCGAGGATATATATATCACATGCGGGACATATGCTGAATACGTCGGGTTGGATTCTCGATAGGTAAGAGTTTAGCCTGCTACAATAGAGCAGAACTGCCCATCCGCTGGTTTCAGCTGTTAGCGTACGTGGTTACTATTGCCCCTAGAGCGTGGCTTAGTTTTCAGTAGAAACTCTTAACAGATAATTATATCATGTTCCAGTATGGGGAGCACAAGAGCCTTGCTCTTTAACTATGGTGAAAAAGATAATTGTGAGGGGAAGTTCGACTGTCACGTCACTTGTGAGACTCGGCAGCCTAAATCGGCACGATTGTTTCACATGTATTCACACAATCGTCCAATCAGTCGTTGTTCAGACGACAACGAAGTGTCTCACTGGTTGATTTTGTTCGTATATTACCAATACAATCTCAGTTTTTTTATGAACACATCCCAAGTGACTTCAGCCCATCAGCTGATTCTGATTCCGATTCTGTCAAATTCGCTAAGAGCCGAATAGCGGTCTGTTAAAGAGCATATCTCTAAAAATCTGTTCACCATGTTTTGCCGTTTTGTTATTGTTGTAGCAGTTTAGCAATCTCTGTTTACATCAGTTAGCTTGTGATACGTAAGCTCAGGGTAACTAATTATATAATGAATTACGACTCATCTAACGGGAACATAGTGAATTATAGTCTATAATTTAGTGAGGATTGTTAGTTTAATGAAGGATCTTGTACATCAAAATTCTAGAGGACTCTTGGAATAAATGCTTTTGAACTAGTGCGAAAATGAAGTAGTGGAATTCCTTTTTAAAGTTAGAAGATGGGAGTTGGGATGCTAGGAAAAACTGAGCACGAGGTACAGGCCGTGGGAAAAAATTACTAGTGCAACTACCTACGATTGTTGGCTTGTGATTCTGCCTGGGTGGGGAGAAAATGCAGAACATTTTTTCATAGCTCTTCGGCTAGATTAAGGTAGTGTTTAGTGTAATGTTTTGATAAAGAAGAAGTCTATTTTTCAACCGATTTACAGCTTTATTGAAAAGTTTGAGAGTTGAGTTGTGTATCGAGTTTTCTTGATCCAACCATTTCTCCTTTTTATATACAGGGTTTGATTGAAAAGTAATGAGCCTTCTCGCGCGGAGCGTCTGCCAAGCGATCAACCGAATCGGCTGGGAGGGGAAAATGATCGTTAGACCTTCCTCTTCCAACCGGTCCCAGTTCGCTTGAACAGCGGTGCAGTCAACATCGCTCCGCGCGTGAAAGCTGTTTTAAAAGTGTGTTAGGATTTTGCAGAGCATCGTCCACAAGGAGTTTGTACCGCCAGGAAGCACTGTAAACGCGGCATTTTACAAGGAAGTGCTCCTTTGGCTGAAAAACCGCGTCGCCCGGGTTCGGCCCGACCTCGTCAACAATTGGACCCTTCATCACGACAATGCGCCGGCGCACACCGCCTTCCTCTGCACCTCTGCATTGGCCAAGATGGGGGTTCCGGTGCTTCCCCACCCTCCCTACAGCCCAGACCTGTCCCCTCCGGACTTCTTCTTGGTCCCGCGCCTGAAAAGAAAGCTGAAGGGGAGGCGTTTCGACTCCATCGAGGCGGTCCAAAAAACTGTGACAGTCGAATTGAACGCGATTCCGGCGGATGAGTTTAAAAAATGTTTCCTGCAGTGGAAGGACCGCTACCAGCGGTGTATTGGCGCTCAAGGGTCCTATTTTGAAGAATATTAGTTGTATAAGCCAAAAGGTTTAATAAAACTGCTTAAAAAATAAGCCTCATTACTTTTCAATCAAACCCTCTATCTCTATATACGTATACAAAGGGACAACAATGCTTGAGGGCTTGGAAAATCGACCTCGTCTTAAGATATCTCACACGAGTTACAGCTTCCACGAACACAGACAGGATAAACGGGCAGTGGGACATAGTGCATCTTGAGCGCGGTACAAAAAAAAACCTTTTAAATAGGCTAAGTTTCTACCGCTCGATATAAAAATGTAAATATACCTAATTATATTACTTACCAGTTATTCTCGGCAGCTGGAAAGAGCCCAGGTTACGCGCAATATAATTCGATAGCTGTGCGCCCAATGAGAATCCTACGACGTGCATATCAGTAGTACCCATTTCCAAAATGCGTTCAACCAGTTGTGCTACACAAGCGCCCACGTGCTTGGTATTGTGTACGGCACTCAAATAGCACGGGCCCGGTGCCAATATGGCCCAATCCACATAGATAATGTTGTATTCATCCCGTAGTAAATATTCTATAAAAAGTTTGGATGGAGAAAACGTGTGTGTGTGTGAGAGAGAGAGAGAACTCAAATCAATTAAAGAATTCTTATTGCATTAGCGAGAAATCTTCGAATCCTCACCTCGGCGCAACTGCTGCAATGTACCCATAAACATATCCGCATTATAACCATGTATGATAATCTTTGTCTGATAACGAGGATTAAAATATGAATTGGTCAAATTGGACTTATCCAGCGTTTCATCGATGTGCAAACTTTGACGATCCACAGGATTACGACGAGTATACAAGTAGAAGCGTACATCCTGGTCGGGGCATTTGCGCCCAATAACCCAACGACAGGGACCAATTACGATGTCGCGCGTTGTCGCCTCTGTTGTTGTAAGTGGCGGCTGCGCCGTTTCCGTAGTTGCGTCAACAGCGTACTGATGCAGTTGATGGTCATAATTGAAAAATGATTTGGCCTGGCTGGTGGGTAATAAGAGAATGACTATAGAAGGAGAATGTAGAAAACAAAAAATGGGTTTTTAGTACAAAAGTTTTCCGCTCGCGTTTTGCTCCACTTAAGAATGCTAGCTGGGATAATAACACGAAAAAACAATTACATTGCTTGTTGATATCCCAGCCTGCAAAATTAAAGGGCACAGTATAAAATTCATCCCATCAATATTTTATTTTTACCTATGGTCCATAAGGTCCGTGCTAGGTTCGAAACGCTTGTTTCTTGTTTCTGCATCGATAATTGAAGCATTTTTGTGCTATTCTACTTTTTTTTGGATTATTATCACAATTGATTCACTTAAAGCTATTTAACTACACTTTGTGCTCTATTTGCTATAAGGTTGTATCCATCTTTGTATGTCTTAGAACTCCTCCGCAGTCAGCGCTTTAAAAAATAGAAATAAAGCTTAATTTATTATTTTATTTGAACTTGCAGTGAAAACTCAGAGTTCGCATTTCCAAGCTTAACTGTTTTTTTACAAGATACTTTGTCCCGTCCTACTTCTACAGCTCGCCATGTATTCCATGTACGCCTCGTTTGGAATGTAAAGAGTCCAAACATCAACTTCTGTGAGTAAACCACCCCAGTCAGTCTGAGAGTGCATAGAAAGATTAAACTCTTCTCCGATGGATATTCACATTTGGCTCTATTAAATCTCGGAACACGAACCGATTAGTGGTCGCGCAGAAGCGAATAAAGTAAGTAGGAAAATCGGGGTAACCGCATCAATAGAACCCAAGCAATTATTGGCGGTGTGGGAGCGTATTAGTAAAGAAAGTTTAGAGGAAGAGATGAAAACGCTGCAAGAATCCTACAAAGTATGGGACAACACCGACTGATTCATGCCGCTTTTGCGACTTGGTCCCATAGATATCAATCAAACTGCACTTTGAATATCCAGTCATCTCAAGAAGACGGGATAAACACAAACGTCCATTCGCTACAATCTAACCACCACTCAGGCTTCATAAGAGTGTTGGATTTTGAAGAGGAGGAGAGTGAATATATCTTTAGGACGAGATGCATATCTCAAGTAAATCAACAACCACTAAAGCAAATATCATTCCAGTATTTATGGTATCTTGTCCCGTTCGGAGCAAAATAAAAGCTTGATTTCCTCCTATACACTTTGTCAAATCATCAATACTTAGTTTCAATGGAAGGATCTCTTAATAAGAGCTATTAGATGACCTTGTAGATATCGTGATAGCGTATTACTGGAATAGTAATTATGCCATAAATGTGGTGATTTTGGAAAGCTAAACTTGAAAAGGGTGTATTTAGAGATGTCTCATTGCCTTCTAGATAGACATTTGTTATGTTTCTTTGTTAGGTAATCAGCAGATCAATCGTGCCGGATGAATATTGCAGATGGTTTTGAATGTCTGATACGCTCACAAAATCATACGAAATGCCCACATAAATAAAAAAAACGAGCTCTTCTTTGTTCTTTAACTCCTGTTGCTGGACTTATATGTATATGTACCTTCGACCATAGGAGCACTTTATAGAAGGATCCTATAAAGGGTGGTTACATTTCAAGGGCCGATGTTGAATGTGAACCACATCTAAACGTCAACGACACCGTTGGGCTTCTTTCTTTGGGGTTATTTGAAAGAAAAGGTGTACGTCGATAAGCCAGCAACAATTCAAGAGCTAAAGGATGAGATAATTCGGCACATTAACGGCATAGAACCTCAATTATGAATCAGCGTCATAGAAAATTTGGACCATCGGATGGAGGTGTGCCGCCGAGCCGCGGCGGCCATTTGGTCGATATTTTGTTCCATACGTAATTGAGCTATACCAATATTATCATAATAAAGAGAAATGACAATAATTTCCTAAAAAAATTGTATTTTATTCAAAATCAACACCGGCCCTTGAAACTTAACCACCCTTTATAATAGCCGAGTGCATTTAGTTTTCCTTTCCCGTCGGTCATAGTTCAGTGTAAATGACGATATATAATCCAAAAGTATGCAATAATTCAGCCGCAGTTGAAGCTCCAACTTGACCAACTACCCTTAGATGACATCATAAAAGACATACAATTTTAGAAGTGATTCAAGATTAAACAATAAAGCGAATTAAAGTACCCCGTTTTCGAAAGGAAACTCCAAGAGTGTACTCTGTACTGGTATGCAAATTGCTCGAAAACATCGAAGGCATGGGCGCTTGGATATATGACCACAAAATAAAGGTGTCAGTGATAATGGATAGTTTTTGTAGTATCTTCCAAGTGAAAGTGTGTGCTATCTGCCAATGTGCAGGGATCAATCTAGGGAAAAACCTCCGGAATGAGCGGATTACTATTCTGAGGGACAATCAAGCTGCACTCAAGACATTTTTATTTTTTGAGAATAAGTCTTCATTAGTCCTTGAATGCATAGAGAAATTAAAACAACTTGAAACCCGCAATCGAATTCTGCTCGTGTGGATTCCGGGGCATAGGAACATATCTGGGAACGAAGTAGCGGATGCATTGGATAGATAAGTTGGGGTTTAGAAACTAGTAGAACCTAAGCAATTGCTTGCCATGGAGAAACATACATCAAGGAAGAGCTTAGAAGTGAAAAGCCAAGGTTACGAGACGTAAGCAGGCACCAAACGGTAGAGCAACTACAGGCTAAGTATGATACTTACTATGGGAGGGTATAATTAAAACAGCCCAGAGCCTTAAGGCATTTACTTCCCTAATGCTAAATGCAGCCATCTCCACAAGCTTGGGATATGGTCCAACGAATGCAATGCAAGCTCAGCTCTATGCAAGACTCATGAGGGAACAGGGTTTGGATGAAATATTCTACGAAAGATCTTAAGCTCGAAGTGCATACTTTCCCGATATTTATCTTCCTATCTAACTAAATACAATAAAAGCTGTCTCTCGGGCACTGACTTCACCCTTATTTATAAATCTTCTTGTGGCAATGCTGGTTTTCAGGATATTAATATTCTGTCATTCATTTAAACTGAGGGCTTTGTGTTACTTAGTAGGGGAACGTAGTAATTAACGTTTTGAGGTCAATGGCTAAAATGGGATCTGAAAAGGGTTGACATTTGAGTTGGATATCCATGGCAGCTGAAGAGAAAATCAATTGTGTCTTGTGGCACACACCGCAGTTGACAATGTTTATATCGATTTAGCATAGAGTTCCAGTTAAAGTCAGAGATACTAGTAGATTCAGTACGGCTACTTCAAAGGCATTTACTTATGTAGTTCTGCGTCGGTAGTTCTTATTATTAGTTGCTATAGAGACCATTTTTCGGCACATACTGCCAAATCGGTTTGAGTAATAGATTTAATTCAGCAACAATAGATCTTAGATTTAGAATGTAAGATAGGCATTTCGTTTTTCAGTCGCTTGCCAAAAGACGACTGCTGTTTTGGGCAAAGTGCGTATTTAAAGGCGGCACATCCTCGCCTTGTTGGTATGGATTTGACCTTGCAGCTTTTTTTAAGATTGTACGGACCCCCTGTATGTCCGTATCCACCACCCACTGCTTGCCCAGGACTGCTTGTTTGTTAGGAAAAACTTATTTGCATCTTACCTCCATAACCGGTGATCCGTCCGATAGTCTGCAGCTTGGCAACGGACAGTGTCGGCAGTGCCTGATCACATTGTCCAGAAGGAAATAGTTTAAGCTTTAATGAGAAACCAGTTAGTGTTAGCGGGAAGGAGAAACCTTCTTTATATTGAGAATACTATTTGGATTTTGAGAGAGCAAAAGTTGTTTGCGTGCTTGACAAAGTATCATATAACTGGAATGGAATGGGAAATTTCGGCTTATCAACTTTCAATTAAGTAAAGATAAGTGAATGATCGAAGATAAGCATTATTTTTTTTTTCAAAAAATGCATTAAAACAAAAGCTTTAAGTTTGCATTAACCAATTGCATTAAAAAATTGCGCAATAATGTGTCAGAGCATTTAAATTTAACTTTTTTATTCCTTCCTACGGCGGCTGCCATAGCCGAATGGCTTGGTGCGTGACTACCATTCGGAATTCACAGAGAGAACGTATGTAGGTTCGAATCTTGGCGAAACACCAAAATTAAGAAAAACATTTTTCTAATAGCGGGCGCCCCTCGGCAGGCAATGGCAAACCTCCGAGTGTATTTCTGCCATGAAAAAGCTCTTCATAAAAATATCTGCCGTTCGGAGTCGGCTTAAAACTGTAGGTCCCTCCATTTGTGGAACAATATCAAGACACACGCCAGAAATAGGAGGAGAAGCTCGGGCAAACACCCAAAAAGAGTGTACGCGCCAATTATATATATATATGATACAGTTTACTCTCTCTTAAGTGGACACCTAAGGGGTTGCAAAAATTGCCCGCTTATGGGAGGTGTCTGCTTATGAGAAAAATGTAAAAAAATTATGGGAGGGTTGTCCGCTCAAGAGAAACAAATTAAAAAAAATGCTTAAGAATTTGTGGTATGCACTGAAAAAAAGTATCCTCTTAAGAGAGGTGTTCGTTATGAGAGAGTACACTGTATATTTTGTTACATGGTATTATTAAGAAGAACTAAAGGACTAAACAAAGGCGGAAATAGATGTATTTGTATTTATAAGTAATTTCGTTCCAGGTGACGGTGGAAGACCACCATTTAGGATTGTGTGCATCGAAGTTTCTCGTAGAAGGCCCCTGCGCCAGCTTACTTGCGGATTCCATTGAAAGGCCATTTTGGCAACATTGCCGTCATCCCTTCAGAGTCTATGCCCAATCCAGTTCCATTTTCGTATTTTAATTTCAAGATGAATTGCGCAGCTCTAAGTGAGCTAAAGAAGGTTAGCATTGGAGACTGATCTTGGCCAAAAAATGCGGCATATAATTCTAAAGCACTTGTTGACAAACCTTTGAAGGTGTCTTATGTGCTCGAGGATAAGCCAACTCTCCATATATGTAGGAGGACCGATTTTGTGTTGGCATTGAAAATTCCTGATATTACTAGTTCAAAAGTGTATTTCTATCAACCAAATGAAACCAACTTGAACTTGCTAGTTCTTGTTTATAGAGTTTCAGAAGTCATCTAAAACACAATTTCTTCAATAAAGTTTTAAATTTTGATAATTAAATATCAGTTAGAAAAATAAAATATAAATTATGTGACTCAGCTGTACAGACATCCTTCAGATTATCTCACTTGGTGTCCCAGCTACAACAGATATTGAAAATATCTCGTGTCGAGGTGACACAGAAAAAAAATTATGCACTCTTAATTCGCAGCGGTATGGTATTCTGCATTAAGGCGTTCAAAAAAAGTCTTCCAAAACTTTTAGAAAAAATTAGTATTGCATTTTCGCAACTAAACTCGAAAATGTTATGCAATTATTTAATAAACTGAGGTTTACCTAAGCTGACACAGTGAAATTTCTGCTCACTTTTGGTCAAACAGGCACGCACCATTCGTCAAGTAAATGCGCTGCTGGCGATTTTAGCGAACTGCATTTTTTGTATTCATGAAAATGGCAAGACAGAAACGCGCGCGCATGCGTAAGTGAGAGTTTGTCGTAGCATGGCAGCGATTCACTGATACGCACGCCTATAACCTTTTCGATTACAACAACAACAATAGCAGATCAAGTGTACAACCGTAAAAAGTCAACTTCCAATTCATATCGTCATCGCCCGGACGTGCGTGTTTTGAACGACAAAAAATTTTTTAGCCGCCGGCTCAGGCAAATTTCTTGTATCGTACGTGTCTAAATTTTTTTGTTTGTGTTTTTATTTAATTTTTTTTTGGTTATGTTGTGTTTTAAATTGAGAGTGCAGATCAACTTGGACAATTACACATGTAAAGCACGTTGCAAATGGTTGTTGGCGGAAGAAATCGCCAATTGCCTCAAAATATTAATTGCGGCTTAATTCACATGATGTTTTTTTGCAGCTGCCTCTTTCGCATTTATCTTATTTTAATCGCGAACGATCTGCGACTGTAGAAATTTCTGCTGGCTTTCCCTTTGCATACAGTGATCTTTGAATAAAGTGCACACCGTGGTTTGTTATGATTTATTTTTTTGGTAATGAGTATTTTTTAATACGATTTAATTTAGCATTTAATGTTTTTTGCAAATATATATTTCCACTTTTCAAGAAATTTTCGAAAAATAAGTCTAGGAATAAAATTTAAATAGTACTGAATTAAATTTTTTCCTACTTTCATAAAAATTATTAAACAAAAATGTATCAAACTATATTTAAAAATAAGCCAAAGAATAATTCACAAAAATAAAACGGGCTTAGTACATATTTTGCTACTTATATTTTGTTCCAAGTTATGTAGATTCGACCGCAACAAAGGCGGGGAGTGCGGAGGTTCGAATCTCCGTGCACGAAACAGCAAAATGATATAAAAAGTTTTTTCTAACAGCGCTCGTCCTCGACAGGCAATGGCAAACCTCCGAGTGTATTTCTGCTATGAACCATTTGCCGTTCAGAGTCGGCTTAAAACTATAGGCCCCTCCGTTTGTGGAACAACACCAAGACACCTTACTGAAATGTACGCGCCAATTATTTATTTATAAGCTTGATAAAGAAAAAATGCGAATTACTTTCTTACGAGGGCAAGACAAAGTATCTTCTGACAACTAACAAATACATTGCGCAGTCGCGTTTCGGCATCGATTTTACGTTTCATTGTTAACAGTTATTTTAAAGTATTTATTTTGAAGTTGCGGAGGACTTCAACTAGACAGCCATGAAATCTAATAGAGAACATGTCTTGAAAACAGTACCTTAGTTATATTAAGACCTGTAAGTCCCTCATTGTCCCTCAAATAAACAAAAAAGGACAAAGGAATGGCTTAGCCTCTCAAGAGAAGGTATCTCGAAGGTCGTGGCTTGTGACACCGGCCACTGGCTATTTGGCAGGCATTCCTTGAGACTAGGGGTATTCTCCCATTAATATTGTAGAAGTTGTAGAGATGAGGAAGAGGAAGAAACAGTTGAGCACTTCCTTTACAATTGTTCAGCCTTAGCTAAAATCAGAGCAGGTTGTCTATGTAAACACTTTTTCAATTCTCTTACAGAACTATCTGGCGCGGGAATTAGACCAATCCTGCGCTTCATAAGAGCCTCAAAATGGTTTCATGAAAATAGGTAAACAAGGTTCCCGTGTCGCACAGTGGTATCACAACGGACCTCTAAGGTCTAAGTGAGTTGGTCATACGGACCGACTACTACCAGTTTAATTGAACTTTACGCGTTGGCGGAATTATGAGCTGTATAGCTAAACCTTCATACCAAGCCTTCCAGGTGCTATGAATTTCAGTGCTTTAATCAGCTATAAGATTTTCACAGTTGAATAAAACGCTGAAAGCCGTAGCGTTTGGCACGCTTGGGTTGAAGTTATAGCTAATAAGCTGTATCGCGACATACACTTAGGATGAAAAATGCTTCCTGCCTTGACACTAACTGCTGTTTCGAACAGATTAAGGGGAATACCCCCTCTGCTTTGGAAATACAAAGTCGAGAAGATTTTGGCTTCCCTGAGTGTTTCAAATTGGCACAGTGATTCAAGTTGACAAGATGAAAAAGAAACGATTAGCGTTCTTTGTTGTACTCGGATCAAAATAGTTAAGCATATCTTAGGGCTTAGTAAATCTTGTCGCATTTAGCGACTTGGTATTATGCAGAAATCCTAGTCTGTGGAATTTTGTCTCATTTCTTCCGACATAAGAGTCTCTTTCCTTTCAGTAACGCGCCGTATATTGGCTTCCAGGTCGTGAGCTGTAACTGGCTTATCAGTACAGATCAGTGTCGCGACCTAACGAGAATATTCATATAAAAAGCAGTTCAAAACAGTCAAATCCAATATTCTAGACGGTTATTTCATGAGCAGTACAAATAGTTTACTCCAATGAAGTGATGGTTTGCAGCGCACCCATCGTGTTGGTCTGCGTTTGGTTTTGACGAAGTCTCGCATCATTTTCCTACAGCGCTCGTCGCTGACGTACCATTAGCTTAGCGTTCAGTTTTAAAAAAAGTTTGGACCATTGATCCCTATGGTATGTGTAATATCGGGTTGTATTTACTGCATTATATTGGCATTGCGAGAAGTTCTTGAGGATTGTTTTCAATACATTTGATTTTCCTTATTCACCTAACCATTAAGCCTGAAACGAGTTTCATCACTAAAGAAGATTTTACTTTAACTTCGAGTTAATTTTGAGACCATTCACCGAACGTACGTCCACTATTCTGTACTATGTATGTATAATTGGCGCGTACACCCTTTTTGGGTGTTTGGCCGAGCTCCTCCTCCTATTTGTGGTGTGCGTCTTGCTGTTGTTCCACAAATGGAGGGACCTACAGTTTAAAGCCGACTTCGAAGGGCAGATATTTTTATGAGGAGTTTTTTCATGGCAGAAATACACTCGGAGGTTTGCCATTGCCTGCCGAGGGGCGACAGCTATTAGAAAAATGTTTTTCTTAATTTTGGTGTTTCACCGAGATTCGAACCAACGTTCTCTCTGTGAATTCCGAATGGTAATCACGCACCAACCCATTCGGCTACGGCGGCCACTATTCTGTACTCGTCCACTATGTATTCTGAAGGCTTAGATCTTTTCTCATAATCTTTCAAGTAGTGAACAGACGAGGTTTTGAGAATCCCGTTGAACTGACAAAATTGGGTGCTTGGCTACACTTATGCAGTTAGTTGATCTCGAAGGCTTCTTCGCGCAGTATGAGATCCTGTTAATGTATTATTCGCACAAGAATGTGGGTGGTCACTGTATTCGTGTGATTTTTGTGGCCGGATTCGCAAGCCCATATTATTTATTTACTCGAGTTATACTTATAATTATAAATAATCATATTACGAAATCAGGATAACTAGCAGCAGAGGCTATTGGCCTGAAACACAATGTGAGCACGAAGCATTAAATGATGAATGAAACATGGTTTTTCCAGTAGCAGTTGCCAACAAACCTCCGAGTGTATTTTTGTTATGAAAAAAGGTCATCTGACTTTTGAAGGCGGCATAAAAGTGTAGGTCCCTTCATTTAGAAAATATCATGGCTTCATATTATTTATTAAGTTGTTGTTACAGTGTTATCAGCATGTCGTACTTATGCGACCTGAGTGCCATTTCTAGCCCAGGTAGGTAGACCGTGATTGCCGTAACAAATGCACCTTCATCATTGCTTTTGAAATGATGAACATACCTGCCCACATTTTATCCACACGTGTATGTTCATATGTTTTTATTTTTATAGATTCATACATGCATATTTTTTATGTATATATGTTTGAGCATTTCTCTTCTTCTGTTACACCATTCTATTTGTTTTCTATTGATTTATTTAAAGCACTCACTCAATTTAGTTACATACTTTTTTGTTTTGATTCTCTTTCTTGTATTTTATATAATAACTCAAATACGTTAATAATAATTGAACACACTTTGTCTTGGGTAATTTTTTGACTTTCTAATTAAAATCGATAAAAGTTATAATAATTTAACACTTCTTTGTTGTTGTTTATAAGTATGATACGAACGTAATTGAAGGTATTCCGTGTTCTAGACCACAAACAACCGTTAACTTCCGTCGCTCGCAAAACACTAACATTTGTGCGTATTCTTGTTGTTAATATCGTTGATGTATGTATGTGTGGGTTTTTAGCTCTATCTCTCGTTTATTTAAAGGCGAGCACAAAATTGTAAACAATGTGCATACTTAGCGCGTATTTTGTTGGTAAAAGTTAGAGTGCGGAGCGCTGTTAAGAAAATTGTCTCTTCATATTAGCCGCATTTGTTTTCTTTCGCTCATTTTAGTGCGCCAGTACGTCTCTCTACAAAAAAATGAAACAAGCCATAGCCATCCATGAACGAATAACACCTTTCTCTCTTCTATGGTTGTTCAAGAATGATATCTATTCTATCATTCTTGATTTAATAGAAGTGTACAAATAGATATTTAATAACAATTAGCATAGGAACGGCATTCCCATGGAAAAATTTTTGATTTTAATAGATGCGATTTGCTGAAAGTTTTCGAATAATTGTAATGATATAGCGCTTTATCACATACGTCACTTTTCACGACTTGGTACCAAATTTTTGCCTTTTTGTTATGAAAACACTGAAATAGGTACGATGTGGAGAACATACCTGTTTTGACCACCAGCTGCACAGTCCACTGCATATCGCTCATTTACTTCAATAGTGTCGTTATCAAAAAACAAAAAAAAAACAAATTGCTTAGAAAATTATGGAGAAATGGCCATAGCTTTTCCTTATTGCTGTGTAAAAGATTCATGGCAATGTCTAATAACAGTATCTGATTAGATGAAAATATGTATTTACTCTTACTTAAGACGCATAGTAAATTGAAAACTTTGAAGACGTTTTTCTCAACATTTTGGTTTTTTGCATTATGACACTATTGACGAAATTGAGCGGTATGTACGTCTTAATACGAGTATCATATTTTTCTGAGAAGTGTATGGTGAGTGTTTTATTTTCGATTATAAAGCGTCTTTCAAAAGACGCGCCTAGATGTCGTTTTAAAACAAAACATGTAGAAATTTATATTTTTTCAGGAGTCACTATTTTTGTTAAAAATATGGCTCTTAATAATTATATGTGAAAATTAACATCATTTCGATGGCCATCATGAGGACCCCCACAGGTAAAATCCGTCAAACAGTCGATTCAAGAATGCCTAATTGTTGAGAGCGTCGAGATATCGATGTTGAAGGTTGCTCACTCAGCAACACTTTGCGCAACGGCAGCAATAGAACGTCGAGTTTTTGGTTTGCTGGTCCTTTTTCTATCCTCCATATAACCAGTTTCTTGAAATTTTTTCCTCAACTTTTGAATTATCGACTTATTCGGACGATTATTTCTACGAAAAAAATTACGAATTTTGCGATTTATTGTTCTTAAAGATGGACCATTTTCATAACAGGTTAGGTTAGGTTGAACTGTTTGACTTGCAGTCACTCATATACCGGTTCAGTCCATAGCGATACCAGAACGAGTTCATAGTTTTTCGTGTTCATTAGTTATATTTTCATAATAAGTTTCAATAATTTTAATGCATGGCTCTAAAATTGTACATCTGTCTACTTAACAAATGTCAAAGATGTCATAAAAAAGGTACCGCCTAGGAATTATTCACTGCTGACTTCTAAGCGTCAATTTTAATTTCTGACGAATTACCATTTGAACTCTCTTAAAGAGAAAAATATTCAAAATAGTAAATGAGTAGAAAACTAGTAAAACCTGTTTCACGAGAAGCTGATAGTTTATTCACGTTGAAAATAAAAAGTGAAATAAGATAAATCGAAAAATCAAAAAAGATGGTCGAGGTGTGTTCTCCAGGCACATTCCGTAGATTCCAAAGTAAATTTATTTACCTAAATTCTTCATATTTATTTTTCCAAAGCTAAATTAAATTTTCTGATTCGTCTAAATTGCAACCAGTAGTGAAATTTACAAACATATTTTAACCCCATTTTTTATGATTTTGTTATTCGATACCCCATTTGATAATAAAAATCGACAAGACAAAATCAGCTGTTTTGGATAACAAGTCGATTATCTCAAACTAGAGGACAGCAATTTTAGTGTGATTAACTCAAACGAGAAAATAAGAATAAGTGGTTTTAATGAAAATGGGGAAATTATATTATCAAAAAGTTATTAATTATTTGTCTTAAGATTTTTCGCCTGGAGAGGAGGTAGTGAGCCTTCAAATAGAGAGGCATAGACACACCTTTCCGTTTGGCTACAGAGGAGTCTCAAAACTATTCTGGTTAACTCGAGACTTGGCTGAATACCTAATTTCTCAGTTTGACAGCCAACTTAGAGGTTCCAGAATAAGTAAGGAGACAGCCGTTTAGTGTTACTGAATAGCAATTTCGTTAGGGCCAATGGCAAATACGATACCTTCTTCTTCTTTTTCTTAACTGGCGCGATAACCACTTACGCGATTTTAGCCGAGTTTAACAAAGCGCGCCAGTCGTTTCTTTCTCGTGCTAACTGGCGTCAGTTGCACATACCAAGTGAAGCCAAGTCCTTCTCCACCTGATCTTTCCAACGCAAAGGAGGTCTTCCTCTTCCTTTACTACCACCAGCGGTTATCGCATCAAATACGATATTGTTGACAAAAATAACAATTGTCGAATCGTTTAAACTTAGTAAATTGCAACCGGCTGTTTTCTTGTTGGCAAATTGCGGCTGGTAAAAATTTTTGCAACCAAAAATATCAGCTTCCACTCTAAATTGTACGCCACTCTACACTCTCAATTTTCCCTACCATACTGGGGATTCGCGTTCGCGAATACAACTATCGGTTGTGATATTAAAATGAAGTACAAATACATACATATGTATGTATGATTGGGGAAATTGTAAAAAAGCGTGCGAGTATGCAAGCGCAAATACACAAGAATATTAATTATATTAAAAAATTTTAACTAAATTAATTTGATCATTTGAAAATCTTGGAAACATTACCCATTGGTTGGTGTTTTAAATTCACATAACAAAACACAAACCAATCGTTTTAATTCTTTTCAACTCTTCGGATTTATATAAATACATTTTTTTTAATTAATCGCTTCTTGATAGATAAGATAGTAAATTTGCACCATAAATCTAAAATTAGTTCATCGGTTTTATTTGGTCACTAGAAATTGTCTGATTACTCACTTTGAAGCCACTAAACGTATTATCTGGTCGTGCCAAGCACTTCCTATGGCTGCTCTTCCATTAGTGCTTTTAATATTCATGCAAATCAGTGACTATTGTATTTATTGTGAGCTGAAAACCCAAATAGCAATGTATTTAAGGAGCTTTGGCAAATTTTTAATTGATTACCTTATTCTCCCATTAAACATCTTGCTACATCTTCCTGAGTTCGATGTCAGTGCCTCAGATGTGGACTGGACAATCAGGTTATCTTCTTAGTCTTTTAGTATTTCTTAAAACAGCTAACAGACAAAATCGATTTTAATCAAATTGATATTTAAGTAAAAATACACATATTTTCGTTGTAAAACAAATATTTAACAAGAAGACACTTCCCTTGCTGGTTGTAAGCGTATTCGGCAAGACTGAAAAAGTCAATTTTTCAATTCCGACAAATCTCCAAAAGCAATCCCCGTTTAAAAACTAATAATATCGTGCATGGTTTAATTTCTCCTTTATTTCTAGATTTACGCTTCTTTATTAAATTCTTGTAGCTGTTGCTTACAAAAATACCATATAACTTTCATCTGCTAAATATTCGGGATTTGCCAAGCTCCATTTTGTTTATTCACTGTAGAGACAGATACGTTACGTATTCTTTATTTTGCCCTTACATGATTGCCCCTATGAATGAGAGGGATAGCCTGGGCGAGAATTCGTCTATTGTGGTGTTGTTGTTGTTATAACGACATAAACCGCTCTCCATACATTTACTACTGAAGTGGCAATTCGTGGCCGCATATAAAGCGAAATGGTTCCGGTAATGTTGAGCCGACACTAGTGAACACGAAGGGTGGATCCATTTTAATGTACGAAGTTTCGGCTTCCTCCATACCTGACTAATAAAAATAACTTAATATTTAAAACACAAATTAATTGCTTTTAAATTTGTGTGTTTCAGTAAATTTTAACGATGAATATCAAAACTTTGTCACAAAAAAAAAAAAAATCTCTCTATTATTTTTCGTAGTAACAGTTGAAATTGTGTAAATTTCTTATAATTAAAAATTAGCACTTATTATTACCTTTTTCGTCATTCACTTCATTTATTTATTTCTTTAAGATTATTAAATGTCACTTGTCATATTTTGCTTACTGTTTAGAGTTTTCAAGAATTTAACATTTTATTTGCGGCATTACATTCGGAATTCTCTATGACATTACCACAACAGGACCAATGACGACTACCTGGGTGGCCGGCATGACCATGCCCACAACCATTATAACCCGGCATACTTCCATCACAGGAACATTTCACCAACTTATTACCCTTGCTGGAGCAAAAGGTGCAACAATGAAAGATGCCACTGTGCGGCCGTACATTGCGTGCGAGGAATGTGAAGGGACTGCCCTGAAAGTAAATGGGAAGGAAAAGAAAAAAGGTAAATAATGTGAGGTGTTATGTGAGGTTAACTTGACTTCACAGGTCAACAGAGACCACATAAAGATAGAACTGTACTTTATTGTTGCTAATATATTGCATGGAGGCGTAAGCTTTAGATCCTACTCGCGATGTCTTGGATGGAAAATTGTAGTAAATTGCCTATTCTCTGGGCCGGAAAACTCTCTAAGAGAGGAGCGCGGAATTAATGGATCGTGACTTAAAAGTTGTTCCAGAGTTATATATTCGTTGAACGATATACAAGCACATTTTTATCTTTCCACCAAATCTTGTTTTGCCCAGTGAGAGGGTTACAGGCAGTGCCTGTACCCCAACTACTCCTCCAGTCTAGAATTTATTTTTGGGAACGGTAAGAGATAGTTGGTTTTTGCATGATTTTCGCACTGTTGCAAGACGTCTAACGCTTTCCATAATACCAAGGAGCTATTAAAGGCATTTTGTGAGCTGTGTGTCTTCAAATTGGAGTGGTGTGGGCAAAGCTGTTATATTTTATCCAGCATTTTTCTGCAGATGAATAAGGCAGTGGAAACTTTCTGAAGTATTCTCCATACATTCGGCATCCTTGTTGATATAATTGGCTAATGCATCTTTTGTAAAAAGTTTGACCGATTTTCTCCTGTAATTTGTGGTGTGCACCTTGTTGTTGTCCTACAAATGGAGATAACTGCAATAATTTAGGCTCGGCAGCAGAATTTTTCCCGCTCATTTTAGACGTATTCACACACTTGTCTAATTAGTCGGCCTTCGGACCATAGATGACTAGAAGTGATACTCTTTTTCTCGTGAAAGCGCTGAAAAATGTTCATTTTTTATAACATTTTCCAATATTGCCACACCGGTAGAAACATGAATTGGGTATTTTTTTAAACAAAAATTGGGAATTTTTAGTTTCCTCACCACCATTGAGGTTAGTATTTAGTGTGCGGTTGCCCAATAGTATATTACTCGTAAACACCTACATATACTAAAAAAAAGCACAATCCGTATGAAATATGTCATAATCTCATAAATATAGAAGAGGAGCTTAAGTTAATCTCGGTAATCTGATTAAACATTCACTAATTCGTTCGAAGAAAATAATTTCATTCATACTTCGACGTAATACATTACTACTGTCAAACCACCATATTTGTTTTATACCAAATAGCTCAATTTAATCTGAATTTGCGGTACAGTGTAGCCCGTCGGTTGTTTTCGCGCCACTATGAGCCGAACGCCCTATCACTCAGGTTGACGTTTGACAATTCCGGACTTTAAAGAACATGACGGAAAATCATTTGCTCCATTTCTAATAAGCGTACCGATTCAACCGCTGAATGCCTTCATCAGCACGCCTTTTGATCTCTATTGCCCAAGTATACGTGATGATTTAGAGAAAATATGCTGCAGTACATGCGGTATTTACTTCGCATCTATCACAAGAGCTGCAGAGCACAGGAGAGCAGCTCACATTGCACCAGCTAAGCAAGCGCGTATGTTCCGCAAAGTGCGACCCTCACGGATTGTCACAAGACGAGCTAATGAGTTACTGTGCGCAAGCGTCAACGGCTTAGAGTGGCTAGATTAGAACGAAGTTGACGGAGCACATGATTTTACTGAAAATCATATGGACATGTTGGTCCCAATAGTCTCTCTTGAAACCGCGCATGATTCTCCATGGACTGAATTAGAGTAGATATTCTTTTTTTAATCGCAGTAGTTACGATTTAAGTCTTCTATTGTTAAATTTTTATTACACTTATAACTCTCAGCAATATTGATTACTAGTCTTAACTAGTCGTAAATAAAAGCACGTAGCAATTTTTTTTTTTCTTTTTACAATAACAATCCAACGCGTTTACATAAGAAACCCACATTTTGAAAAATCTCACGTGAGATTGGGGGATGGGGAGGGGTTGAATAAAATCTCACGACATCTCACCAGGGGGAGGGAGGGTCAGAAAATTGAAAAAAACACCTCACGTAATTTATGGACGCCCCCTAAGCAAAAAATTTAAAAATTTATATGTAAATGAAATTATTTAAAACTGAAATACAAAAGTAATTTAATAATAATAAAGTAATGAACGCGAAAAACATAAGTTATAATTAAAAACATGACATATTGCGATTTTTTAATATAACACAGAAAGTGGGTAACAAAAAAAAAATCTCAAACAGCGAACAGAATAAGTTAAAGCAGATTACCTTTAATATTTGTAAAATATCTCAAACTATAATTCAATTCCCTTACCTACTCTTTTCAACCATAGAATATTTACGTATATACAAATTTACATAAGCCAATGAAATTACATTATGTACATGAGACTAATTAAAAGTAGAAGTCGAAAGGGATATAACGAGCTTTGGATTCTACAAACTCACTTCAATTATTACATTTCAATTGAATTAATTTTAAGACAAATAATTATAAACATTTCATTCAACATCTCATTTCTCCATTAAGCAAAAAGGAACTGTTTTCGTCAATTATTTTTGGCGCGTTTCTTCTGGCAGCCAGCCATTTCGCCTATCAGCTGTTCAAAATCCCATAATGTGTGAGTGCTGCCAAGTTTTTAAACGTCCTCATGGGCGCGCTCTCTCTCAAAATGAAGAAGTGTCACATCTTATTATCTATGCTTCGGACAGCAACAAAGTAACATGAGGTGTGACTGTGCTAATTTTTTTCGTATATCACTAACTAATCTCAGTTTCTTTGTAAACAAATTGTTGTAATGGCCCCCTGCAACATCAGTCAATCAGCTGATTCTCTCAAATTCGCTGAGAGCCGGTTAACGGTTAGTTATTGGCCACACTTTCTGAATTTTTTCACAATTTGTACTTTTTGTGAGGAGAACTAAGTCAGTATTGCCAGGGATGATGGAATAGTACAAGTAGGTTTGGCTCTTCGAAGTGAAATTGTGAAAGTAACTTCGGCTGCTACGTCACGGGGGTTTTGCCAGCAAAATTGTGCACACTCATTTCACACGTACTTGAACGCTCTTCCAAACAGTCGTTGTTCGTATGGCCAAATGCGTTGTGAGTGCATTGAGTTTTTCATATGTATGTAATCAACACAATTTTAGTTTTTGTCGTAAACAAACCGCTATCACATTCCCTGTTACCTCAGAAAATTAGGTGATTCCTTTAAATTCACTGAGAGCCGTGAGTATTGCCTATATTTATAACCAGCTTGTTTTTATTCACATCCAGTTCCACCGTCTTTGCTTAGTGGAATTTCTAGCAAAATTTCAACTAACTTTGAATAATTAACGTATGTGCAAAATCCACACTCTTATATGACAGTGAAGCGTGGCTGGTGTCGAGAAGCATTAAGCAGAAATTATAATCTTTCGGATTATATATAAAGTTTTTTTGGCCTAACACTATCCGAAATGCGGTCTGCGATAGACCACCGAGCAAAAACCAATCCAAAAGGTGATAAGAGGTCGTAAATGGTGATAGATCGGGCACACTCACAGAAAGAACAGGGTAAGTATAAGCAGAACATCTTTGGAATAGAATCCTCAATGACACAAACGTCCACGAAGTACCTGAAGGCGTTCTAACCTTCGTGATTTAGAAACAGTTAACCAAACCTGGGATGTCTCAAAGAGAACAGCACTTAATAGAATAAGATATACATTTTTTTGTTGGAGCCCTGTGTTCCCAAATCAAATAATAAAGGAATACAAAAAGAAAACTGCCGTATTAACACAGAAGTAGCACTTGCTTGAGGTGTATCCCCATATGACTTCCATCAATAAGAAGAATTATTAAACAAAATAGGATTGGCACTTAACATGGAAGTCCCGTCCTTCTCTGATGTATTACTTGAAAAAAGCTCTGAATGTTATACGCAAGATGACTTTACTGAGCCATATCTCATGATGTATGCATCGGGAGGGATCATATTGTACTCCGATTTAAAGGGGACTTTACACTTCATAAAAGTTCGTGGACAAATTTGCATCTGGTGAAGTTATTCGTGCGTTACAGCGTTTTAAAATGGATGTTAAGAAACAGGAAATTCGATACATTCTTCAATACAACTGCGACTATGTGAAAGGATGACTAGGCCGCCAACAAACAAAATGTGTGCTGTTTGTGGACTAATTGCTTTATTGAATACAGTAGCAAAGCGGTGATTTCAACTATTCCGTTCTGGCAAAATGTACTTCGAAGATGAGGAACGCGCTGGTACGACAATCGTCGAAAATTTTGATAAAGTCATACTCGTACATCTTCGAGTCGTGCCAGAACGCGAGCACTTATTACATTACGCATTACTGAAGATTATCGGGAAAAAAGCTGTCGAAATCGGATAATCCTAACTATATGAATTTCATTGTTGATATAAAGTGAAAAAATGCTCAGAAACTTTTACTTCACCTAAGTGTGTAATATCTCTTTTCATTGCTCTCCTTTCTTTGTGAAAAACTTAATTATCGATAAGTGTTCCTGAAATCCCAAAGCATACTCACCTTAATAGGCTTATCATTAATAGTTATTGTTAGCACTAAAGCACCTTCAGTATCGGGTGTAAATCCGATGCCATAAGTGCCATCACGATTGTCAGCAATCTGTGTAGCAATTCAGAAATAACATAGAAATAAAATTATTTTCTTTCAGGTTAACTTATTTCTTTTCCAACCTCAACTGGCAGACACTTGGAGTTTGCCTCTTTGTACTTGAGTAGGGTCTGGATTAGTAGACCACCATGGCATAGGCCCACACCGTCAGCATCACGTGACTGCAGCAAAAGTTCGACACGTTTATTTAGACGTAATTGTGAGAAGCCTAAAAATTTTAACTTTTTACTAACAAACATACTTTTGAACTGATATTTCTGTTTATAATTTCGTGCACTTACCCTCCCATTGTAGCGTACACAGCGAAGAATCGACTGTTTGCATGGTAATGATTCCGAAGAGAGGTATGTCGTTCTGCGCTTTCGTAGCAGGTGCGCGTATGTGGGGAAGAAAGTGTAAGGATTCCGAAATCTGCAATGGAAAAGCAATCGAAGTTCGATGAGGATTTAAATTTTAGGACTTTCATGTAACCTAACAGAGGTTTAAGCTCCTCTTACTGAGTGCAATTGAGCTTTAGATCCCATTTTCTTATACATAATTTTGAATTGAATCTTAGACGTATAAATAACACTGTGTGACAAAAAAAAAAATTAAATAAACTTTTATGGAGACCTAGCACAACTTATCGCTATAGAAAAACTAAACAAATTTCCAATACACCCCCAAAATCTCATTTTATGGCCATAAAACCGTTTTTCAGTAGGTTGATGTGAAGAATCACTTCTAACTTCGCGAATTTCCATCCGATTTCGAATTTGTTTTTTTAGTTCGAAAGAACAAAAACAAGCCTTTTTGACAGTGTGTTGACAATCTGAAATGACAGCTGACGAGACTGCAGGCGGAACTATTTGGATTTTTTTTATTTTTTCTCTATTTTTTCAACTTTTACATAATTTTTACGATATTATCCGATATTGAGGATTTTTTTAGTACACTACTGTTATAGTAAATTTAATTTTGCGTCGAATGAGCTACATTTGACTGTAATTGAATTAAAATTAATAGAGTTGTGTGAGTTTTAAGATTTTTTTTTTTTTTTTACTAATTTGGTATGTAGGCATCGAAGCATGAAAATGATAACAAGTGTCAAGTAACACATAATATTTATTGGAGTATTGTGCAGTGCAGCACTGCACGGTATGGTACGGTGCAGTATACAACGGAACGGGTTCCAAACTTAAAAATGCATTGGAAACGGCCCTTTGGATTTTAGTATGGTACGGTACATTTGTCATTCTCTTCATCAGTTTTGAATACTTCTCTGTAAGAAATTCGATCATCATCATTCATCTGACGTCGTCATCAACTAAATTCCATCGTTTAAATCGAGAAGCGAGCGTTTCTTTGTCTTCCCGATAGAAGTAAATCACGAGAAAGATCCTGAATGTGTCGTTCTGAAGACTTAGAACCAGACGGAAAGTACTCTTCATCATCGGGTTTATTGTTATCAGTTTGATCATCATCAGCAATGAGTTGAACTTCCTTCAGTTCCTGCAGTTGAGTCAATCATATCGTCCAAGACTACGGGGTTCTTAACAGTTGCAACATCAGCATACTTTATGTGCTTTCGAGTTTTATAATGATGACCGTTTACGTCCGTTTTATAAAAATAACAATCATCTGGTTTATGATAAGGCTGATGATGCCACATCATCCGAGAATATTGAGAAATTCGACTTTTCTGGCAACGTTTTGATTTATGTCTCTTGAATTTCAATGAAACAAACAATAAAACTTTGACGTTTTAATAAGGTTAAATTATAATAACAAACTTCTTTTGTTAATCAATGTACAGTGTGAACTTTGGTACACTTGGGAGCTTTTCCATATTTCTATTGAAAAAAAAGTGCTATAATATGTCAGATATTTTCGGCAGTTCTAACCAGTTCTGTTGTATGCAGTACAGTGTACTCTTATGTATACATATATACTCCAATAAATATTACGTATCTATAATCACGCATCAAAACACGAAAAAAAATCCTCAATATCGGATAATATCGTAAAAATTATGTCAAAGTTGAAAAAATAGAGAAAAAATAAAAAAATTCCAAATACTTCCGTCTAGAGTCTCGTCAGCTGTCATTTCAGAAAAATTGTCAACACACTGTCAAAAAGGCTTGTTTTTGTTCTTTCGAATTAAAAAAACAAATTCGAAATCGGATGGAAATTCGCGAAGTTAGAAGTGATTCTTCACATCAACCTACTGAAAAACGGTTTTATGGCCATGAAATGAGATTTTGGGGGTGTATTGGAAATTTCTCCTATACCATTTTATTTAGTTTTTCTATAGCCATAAGTTGTGCTAGGTCTCCATAAAAGTTTATTTAATTTTTTTTTTGTCACACAGTGTAATTAAATGACTCAAGAAAGTTTAACACTATAAGTAAAATCTCTTTCTAACCCTATTTCCCCTGCAAAATTTGGACAGGTTATTAAACGTAAACGATATGTTTAGAACAAAGGGTAGGATAAACGGCTACCCTTGCGAGGGGCACACTTAGAATTTAGAATAAAAGAATGCGGAAAGCAAAGTATGTATGCCCCAAAAGAGAGTATGCGCATCAGGTGAGATCTGCGCAATTTTCGACAATCAACTGGTTACTTATGTTACTGGAAGACTTATACAATGGCTTCAGCCTCTCCCTTTCGAATGCAATTTCTTAAGGCGAAAACTCAATTAAAGAAGAAACGAGATTTGAATCCGCCGAAATTATTTTTAGCTCTCTGCTGATGGGCGAACCAATTAATAGATTTTTGAACGCGGTGTTGCGCACTCAGAGTGACAGCAGAGATCGGCTGGGTTGTGTAGCCACTAGAGATGAGACTTGGAAATTTAAGTATGGAAAGGGGAAAGAATGAAAGGGAGTGTGACAAAGTGTGGAGCGACCAAAAAAGCGAGGTTATCCAAGTCTCAGTTGAAGGCGAAATTGATCTATTTTTCAGATATTTTCCACATTATTCATAAATAATATATTGGGAGTGGCTGGACGCACCGTTCTAGGTGAGCGTTCCGCAACATCATCAAAAATATCCTGTCTAAGCGAAGGGACTAACAGGACGACAAACTGTTGCTGACTCCAATCTCCATCTCCCCGTGTGTCAAGTTAATTAGTTTCTTGATTTTATAATTTATTTCTAATGGTAACTAGAAGAGGAAGTGCGTAGAACATAGAAGTATATCCAGACCACTTCTTCAATTATTAGTTTTCCCTTATCTATGATTACAACGATATACTATAAAGCTGGCGGAATATGAAGGCGGTTTTATTTCTAAAGCGGGCGAGAACGTTCCTAATTTGTATGCCTTAAAGATTTTTGGACCTTTGTACGTTGACGACGGCGAATATCACAAGCGATGGAACGATGAGCTGTATGGGCTTTACGACATAGCCCAGCGAATAAAGATCCATCGGCTACGCTAGTTGGGTCAATGCCTCCTCTACGTTGGAAAGGTAAGGTGGAGAAGGGCTTGGCTTTGCTTGGTGTGTCCAACTGGCTCCGGTTAGCACAACAAAGAAACGACTGGCGCGCTTTGTTAAACTTGGCCGAAATCACGTCAATCGCGGCAATTAAGAAGATAAACTTTGAAAAGGCTAGTGTTGTGCGTCGGCAGTTCTTACAATCTTATCAATAGATTAGTAGATTTATGAGCATCGTACGGATATCGCTCTACGTGTGGTCTTGCACAAAGTACCTTAGCTGATTAGAAAATAAAAATCTACACTTTATTGGCTTCTAGACACTGAAAGATTAAGGGCCTTACTATTTTCTAGATATCATCAACTGTGCGAAATAGCATAAGGGAATACAATAAAAGAGTGTAAGTAAGGCTCTGTGCATAACTTTTCTTTTTCTTAGCAAGAGAGTTGGTTCTTCTGCGTTAACAATTCGCTAGCTATGTTATCTGAAATGAGAAGGAGCCTCTATAAAAAATTAAGGTGTTTGAGTTTGTATACAGACAAGTGTGAGCTGGACTGAAACTCTAGCCGGTAAAATAAAAGTAGAATTAGTTTTAAAGTTTTACTCTTCAAATGAAATGAATCAAAAAAGGGGCTTATCGCGGTTTTATTTAAAATCGACAATCGAATTACTTCAGTCCCATAATTTTTGTCGATACAAACTTTAATGGCCTTACGTACTGCGCGTGGAGAGCTGATATTTCAGAGGCTGAGGATGTCCATGCAGCTTGGGACTTAGTTTACCGATATTTACCAACAATAAATGAAGTGAATATAATTATTCAAAGTCTTTAGGTCCTTATGGCTCTCTCAAAGCCTAAAACTTCATAAAAATAAATATGAAAAACAAATAGCTAGACTTGCCACTGCTTTCAAATAACATTAAATGTGCTCATAGCTAGACTTGTGAGTTAGCATAATCACTTTGATCGAATTTGTATTATTATATTATTATTTGCCGGCTGGGGAAGCAAAGTGCCGAAGCAAATATATTCCATTGGGATCGATTCCTGGCGTATAAGCTTTATTTGCAGCCATGTCAGGGAGTCGTCAGCTGTTGTGAGCTCATCATGCAGGCTTCGCCTTCAAGATCCGTTGGGTCGACCTCTATGGCGTGAACCTAGTGGATTCCAGTCTAAGGTCCAGTCCATCATTTGACACCCAGTTATCGGGCCACTATACGCGCAGGGAGACTCGAAGGTAGCGACTTATGAAGGTCTGAAGTATTTTTGCCCCTCGGCAGGCAAGGGCAAACCTCCGAGTGTATTTCTGCCATGAAAAAGATCTTCACAAAAAAATATCTGTCGCTTAGAGTCGGCTTAAAACTTCATTTCTGGAGCAACATCAAGACGCACGCCACAAATAGGAGAAGGAGCTGGGCCAAATACACAAACAGGGTGTAAGCTAATTATTTATATAATATATATATATACATATAATTTCCATCATCTCACTGACGAGATCTGTATATATACGCAACACTCGCTGGATCTCACAGTATAGAAGCAGGCTAATCACGATATTCACCAGAGTTCTTAACCACCTTCATGAACCCTTGCTCTCCGAATGTCGTCATCAGAGTCCTACTACTACCCATTCCAGATGATGAGCTTCTACTGTCTGGTGAGCTCCGCTTTACCTCGTCACAATTACGTTCTAGATATTGTTGCAGGTTAAACTCCTACCTTTCCAGAATTAAACCCGAGTTTACTCAACATATGTCCGGCATGTGACGATACCCTGCACGACAATAACGACCACTTTACATGCCCACTTAAATTCACTCATCTACATACATTCATTTTTCTCTGGTCACAAATCGAAACGGCCTGTTTCTTGGCCCTACCGTTAGATGAGAAAAACGGTGACGACCGACAGTTTTGCACATTGCACGGGTTTAGGAACTGCTAGAACTACAACAACAACAACTTTCCCACCATAGTCCGGTTGGCTTATCAAGAACTGCCACCCTAGCAGCAGTTTCCAAATATTATGTGGATAAGTTTCAGCATTTTAAAGAAGGACGAGATATAGAGCACTCCCTCTGCAGTTCACGCAAATAAATACTCCTTTAGTTAAGTCAATATTATTACCTTTGGATCAACGGGCATTTTAAATTGTTGACAATATTCGAAACGCCTCAGCAGAATATTTAGAAAAGAGAGTACTTCAACATCGGAACCATTATCGGTGAGCTCCTGAGCAAAGCGTAATGCATCAATGGACTCGTTATTGCGTTTTTCTGCAAAATAAAACAACTTTTGTTGCAAGTTTTTTCTAATTATAAAAAATATAGAAATAGATAATAAGTCGCAAGCAGTTGCTCTAATACTGACCCAAATCCAGTTGCTGCTCGAGTATCATTTCCACTTTAGATTCGCGCGCACGATGCACCTGTTGCAGCAATGTTTTTCGATGCACTTCAATCGCCTCGAAGTATTGACGTATAAACGTTTCTATCTGCATTTGTGCATCATCACATCTCTTATTTATACGCTTGGCGATTTCGTTCATACGCTCAATTGTATGCTCGGCATAATTGCAAAGTGGGCGCGTGTGATCCACAGCGTCGTGCAACAATTTGGAGTAATTCGTAAAAGCTTTTGCAATCGATTCATGCCTGTGGCCCTTGTGGAGTAGGACGAGGCAGTCGGCGCAGGCGATCTAAGAAAAATGAATGAATAGTGAAAAGGAAAATTTAGGCCACCCACATTTTTTATTTATAAATTATAGCCAATCACCTGCAGGCAACTATTGCAAAACGATTTCATTTCGAAGCCCGGATGCATGCCACATTTTAGTGTAACATTTTTATTATCATCGGCGAGCGGTTGTTGTTGTTTGCGCGCGCGTCGCAATTCCATAATATTCCGTATACGATGATCGGCTGTATTGCGCTGTCGCTCATGCGACTCTTTGCAAAGCGTGCAGAGATTCAGCGTACAGCTGGTGCAATGGTAGGTCGCCTGAAAGTAGATTTTAGCACATGAAAAAATTGTTGCCACTCAAATGTATTTCATTGTCCTCACATTTGTTTCATCAAAGCACAGGCTACACCAAACTTTCGTTAGCACCTCATCACCAATTTCCTCTTTGATGGCTTCGATTTTGCGCACGAGCAATAAATTCTGTGGCAATTGGCGTATGCCACCCACAGGTATTACAGTCAAATATTTGCAAACACTACAGCTGATATGACGGAAGCGTTCTTCGGGTGCAACGCTCATGCGCAGTGAAGAGGAACTTTCCGAACTCTTGCCATCGGATTTGGACTGAAAATATGTGAAGAAACAGGTTGGTAAATTTTTAAACTTTATTCTATGTATTAAATGTAATTTAATCTTTTACTCACCCTCGCTTTTAATAAAATCCGTTCGAGTGACTTTTTACGCTTAAAGCTGAATGAGGAGTGTCGTTGACGGGAAGGTGAAGTGGAGCCGCTGCGCAACGACATATCCGGGGAAGATGACTGCACGCTGCAGTTCGACTTGTTAGAGTCTTTCAAAGTAAAATAAAAAAAGGAATTCGTAAGAGAGTGGTATAAATTTTTGCAGTAACCCATTAATGATTTCGTAGAATATATTAAACATTTAACCATAACCACATTCCTTGAAATAATTGTTTGAAACTTTAAAATTAGGCGTCTAATGGCAATTAAAATATACAATGAAATCTCCCTTGGGCGGACACTCACCGTCAGTCAACTTTTGCCCGGCCGAGAGAGGTGTCTGCTCAAAGGGAGGCCAACTTATTTTAGAACTCTTCAAATTTGTTCCATTATGTTTGCGTAAAACTTATGGTCTCACAAGGTAGTTAAGCTCTTCGTCTGCAATGGGTGGCGGTTGGACTCCGGTAACGGCATTCGAGGGTCGGGTGCTTAGGAATGTTGTAAGAGAGTCACGATGAAAATCGCTTAATGTCTGTCTATATACTATCCGATCCAGTAGTTGCAGTCCTGTTTGGTACTGCATCTCATGGTGTAGTCGAAGAGATGCCTCATGACTCGCCTGGGAGGTGGCTCAGGTTCTAAGAAGTGCCTGCACGGGTGATTTCTGCGGTAACAAACTGGCAGAAATTGCTTGCTAAACATTTTACTGTGCTCCCTAATCGGGAGCATGGCACCTCGTTGCGAATGTGTTGGAGGGGAGACATCAAGAGGCATTCCTTTGTTGTCCTGATAGCTGCACTTTGACAGGTCTGAAGCTTTTGAATCACTAGTACCCGGCCACCAAAGGTGCGCAAGGTCTTTTTTTGTCTTTGGTCCGAGTGCTGTCGGCTAGCGACTTGAGGACCTTGAGGTTTATTGTTTAGACCTTAGTGGCAATTACGATTGTATGCTCTGAGAAGGAGAGCAAACTATCGAATATGATACCCAGAATTTTTGGGTCGTTTACGGCCAGTATTGGTGTGTCATCGACTTTCATCTTTAACTGCGGTTTGATCTCCTTCATAAAAGCTGGGTATTTCTCGCAGTCAAAGGCGAGAAAGCTGGCAAGATAAACGTTCATTTTGGCACACAAGTCATCAAAGTCATTGCCGGACGCCATTAACGAACAATCATCAGCATAGGAGACCAGTGAAACTCCCTCTGGTGGTTGTGGGAGTTTCGAAATGTAAAAGTTGAAAAGTAAGGATGAAAGCACACCATCTTGTGGCATTCATTGCTTTCTCCTGCTCTGTTTTGGCTGTGGTCTCGAAAGAATTCAGACGATTGGCCACCACATGGGTGGTTCGAGGACCACCACTTCAGTCCCTGAGGGTCGACTATCGTCTAGTATCTACTGTATCGAAAGTCTTCGACAGGTCCAACGCTACTAGGACAGACCATGTTTATGTGTAGTTGGGGTCAGTGTTTCGTAAAGAGTTGGAGTAGGAGTGTCTCAAGTGACTTCACTATTAAAGAAAGGAGAGTTATCGGACTATAATACTTCCCTTAGTTGGCGGATTTCCTAGGTTGCAATTGTAGGCCCACTCTGCCGGCTTTGCACTTGTCAGGAATTATGAGAGCGGTTAAGGACATATTGAGGATCCTTGTGAAGTATCCTATATCTAATGGAACCAGGTTCTTCAGCATCAACATGTTAATACACTGACCTCTATTCAAACTTCCGCTCATCAATTTAAATAACCAGAGTTTATGAAGGTATGAGTTAAATTCAAGAGCAATTTTGTTGTAAAACATTTTAACCAATTATAATCATTAGAGTAGGTCCTACTAACACTTTATTTGAAAAGTACCTAAAAGAGAGTTAAAAGTTTAAAATTTTCCACAAATATTCCAGAAATCCATTATTTTCTTGGTAGGTAGAAGTGTTGATCGATATCTCGTAAAGTATTGATCAAGCAATTTCCAGTTTATGCTCGTTGTCAAGGTGAAATTTCACACACAAAATTTAGTTTAGCTGTTTTTTGTTCCAGGGTGTTAACAATGAAAGTCAACAAAGAGAAAGTTCGGTACATTTTACAAATTTTCTTTGATAAAGGCAAAAAAAGCTAGGCCGCTGAAATTGTGAATGATGTTAATGATGTTGATACTGTAATAGCTAATTACGTGAAATTTCGGTTTCGTCGATTGATGTTAAGGGGTTAAGGAGTAGTCAGAATTTTAAAAAATTTGATTTTTTTATCATTTTCTTAACGCATTATATCTTAAAAATATTGTGAGAAAATTTGAAGTGAATCCGACAAATACTTTTCGAGTTATTTAACAATTAATAAAGAGCGCTCGGGCGCTCCGGAGCGTTCGCAAAACTTTAAATGCATTTTTCTCAAAACTATGTTTTTTGAATTGGTGATCACTGTAACTTAAGAACCGCTTGGTAGATTTCAATAAAATTTATATTGCTTTTGAAAAACATGAAAAACTCGTGCCTGATCGAAGGATTTCTTTAAAAAAAATTTCGATTTTTTTTAACAACTAATTGCTGGTTTTTTTCTCGATCTGAAAAATATTTCCTAAGGCCGCCAAGGGACTTCTGAAGAAATGGGCTCCGCACAAACTTTTACAATTATTAATTTGTTTTTTTTGTTTGTTTTGAAATTTTGCTAAAGTCAAGTCGAAACATGATGTATTAATGCTAAGTTTTTATTTTTGTAAAATAAAGCTATTGACTAGCAAAAAACAAAAATTATTAAAAATCATAATTTTACGGCCCTCTGACAACCCCTAACCTTTTAAGAAAAATGTTGGCCATGTCGAAAATGTTAATAAAATCCCAGAAATAGTCGAAGTTGACTGGCATGTTAGTAGTCGTAGCATTGCCCAGGAGCTAAAGATCAACATTAAGCCATTTTAAAAAATTTACGCAAAAATTTGTTCTCAATTAACTGAAGTACACTGTTTTTTTTTCAACTGATTGCTCGCTTTCTTGAAAGCTTCAAAACACCACATCCTTAAAATTTCACCACAGAATGAACATAGCTTCCTTTAACGATAGGGATTTGTTTGAATCTTTTTTGGAATTTTTTTAGTTTTGGCTCTGCCACTCTTTTAAAGCAACGTCACCGCAAACTTAGACGACCTCACAGCTTTATATCGCCACTGAATTCCAGTTGGTTTTTATAACAAGCCTTTTCGACACGGCAATGCAATTGCAGATTTATAATTACCTCCCGCCATTAGAAACCAGTTTTTCTCACTTTTAAAAATTTCATGTTCAAAATGGACATCGAACCTGGGACCATATGAATGGCAGCCATGAGTACCCGAACACAGCTATCGCAGCCACCGTTACTGGTTACGGTTACTAATTTTAGATATAACAGTTAATACGACTATTAATTTCCAGTCTACCTCTGTCCGCCCCTTTTCTTGTTTTGCTACCCTCTTTCTCTCATTGGAAGCGCGCATGCGCACTGAATGTAAACAATAACCAACCGGTAGTGGAATAGAGGAATTTACTCGCAGTGAAAGCATAAACAGGAAGCACATGGCCACCATACACCAATACACGCACAGCCACATAAAGCGCGAACCAAGTACACACAGTAGTATCGATAAGTATGAATCCACACATATACCTACATACATGCACACATACATACAATATAAATTCTCTAGTAAACAAGGGGGTTGTGCTAAAAAAGAATGCAGTAAAAAAAGACAACTGCTAAATGCTGAAAACAAAAATAGAAAAATAGAAGAAGAAGAAGAAGCAGAAATAGGCATAATTATGTAGAAAGCAAAGCAAAAGCAAAATCAGATGCAGAAGAAGAGGAAGAGAGCGGATACTACCGAACGTTGTGCATTAAATATAAAACGCTCGAGTGCCTAGCACTCGCTTTGTAGATAATCACGCACACATGCACACATCGACAGAATGTAATTTAGCGATTTTATAGTCCTCAGCGACCACAAGGACGACACAATCGACTCACAGTCTCTGTCAGTCCTTCATTCGGTCCGTGTGTGGTGGGGCCGCTCTCGCTGCTGCCGCTTTCTCCGCCATCGCTTGTAAAATGCTGCATCAATTGCAAGCGCAGCTAAAAAATGCTACTCAAGAAATATGTCAAAAATCGTCGAAAGTTAAAAATTATTTTTCTACTCATGGTCATTGTGCTGATTGTGGTGACTGTGGTTGTATTGAACATTTCGCCCAACGTCGGTTCCACTGAACGTCTACTCGATGAACGTTTTATAGCGCGCATCTATGATGGCGGTGGTCGCTTGGAGCAACCACCACTGAAGTCGCCCCGCCAAAATGGTGTTATTGTGCCGGAGAAGTACGACGAACACAAGGTGAAGGCACGCATTGCACAGGAACGCCTGCTCCAGCTGAAGCAACAGCAGCAACAACAATATAACGCCATTGAGCCGGGCGAGGAGCACACCACATTGGATGCCATCACTACGGGTGTGCATATCTTCTATAGCGCGCCTGTCGCCTGGTATAAGACAAAAAAGCCACAGCAGCAGCATCCCATCGCTCCACAGTTGCAATTGCGCGGTGCTGCTAAGGAGTTGCTGAATGATGTATCCGACGCCGTCCAACCATTTATGACATCGACCACAACAACAACTGTGAAACCGGTGCGCATACTAAACACCGCCTTCTATCCGGCACTGGGCCTGTATAAGCCCACCGCCAACCTGCTGCAGAAGCATTTCGATAACATACGCAACTGTGGCATTGGCGTGCTCATACTCAGCTGCAGCGGCAAAGCAGGCGAGGTGGAACTCTATCAGCAACTGTTGGACTTGGCGCCCAGTTATAATTTGAGCATCACCTTTGAGATTAGCGTGGCGAGCAATCAGAGTGTGGAATTTCTGCACCAACAATTGGAGGCAGTGCGTCGCTACTCAACCGCTGAGAGTTTCTATCGCGTGTATTCGTTGTCGCGAAAGCGCTTGGTGCCATTGATTTACGTAAGCAATGCTTATAAGTTGAGCGAAACGCCAGCGGGGCGTGCGTTGTGCCCATCGCATTCGGACAGTTTGCGCCGCATTTTCGATGCATACTTTATTGGGCACATTAGGTAAGTTCGAAATTTTTGGTGCGAAATTTTATTTCTCAGTCTACATAGTTTGTAAACAATTAGAAAGAACGTAAATGCACATCCAGCAACAAATATTAATACGCTTGCTTGGCCACTATAAAAAAAAAACCAAAAATATAAACGCACCACTATTTTTTAATCGGAATTTTTAGATGTTTTTGGGTATGCAGTTTGTAGACTATTAAATTTCAGTGTAAAAAAGTGTAAGTTTCAAGTGACTACAGAATACCGTTGATTTTTGGCAATTTTTTTGGTTGACGGTGTCAGGATTTTTTTTCCATAATAAAAATTTCACGACACCTCAGCGAAAAAATACCATAAAAAATCGTTATTTTCTGACTGAAGTTTCAAGAGACTGCAGAATACCGTTCATTTTTTTTGTGTTCCATTATAAAAATTCTAACTATGATTTGTATGGGAGAAATTTTATGACACCTCAGCAAAAAACAAAAAAAAGTATAAAAAAAAACTCGGTTTTTTCCGACTGAAATTTCAGGGCCTACAGAATACCGTTGATTTTTGGCAATTTGTTTTTAGGGAAGCTGCTAGGTTTTTTCTTTCACAGTATAAATTCTAGCATACATACATGGTATAATCAAATTTAGCAAAAGAAATACAAATTTATCAAACAACACAAAAAAAACGATATTTTCCGACTGAAATCGGTCCGCCAGAAATGGTGCCTCCAGAGGGCGCAACTCGTCTCGTCCTTTTCATCATTTTTATAGCTCCTGCAAGATTTTCGAACAGCTAAGTTAGGCTATCTGCATGTCTTACTATTAGGGCTGGGATATACGAGGTTCAAAAAATAAGGTGAATTTTCATTTTTCTCAAAAAATATTTATTTATTCATAAATCCGATATTCAGAAATTCAGATATAATACACTTCTGGCAGCGTTTTTTCCAATCCTCGAAGCAGTTCTGATATGCACTTTTTGGTACATACATATTATATCCTTGAGTTCTCTCAGCGATTCGGTATGTATCTCCTCAATCGTCGCAAAACGCCGTCCCTTCATATCTGGTGAATACGGTGACTAAGGCATGATAACGGTGTTGTTTTTGGCCAAATAATCTCTCACTAGCAAAGATGGGTCAGCAAGTGCATTATCATGATGCCAAAGCCATGCATTTTATTTCCACAATCTTCAGGCGTTTTTTCGTATTGCTTCACGCAAACGGCGCATAACTTCAAGGTAATACCTCTTATTTACTGTACGATCTTGTGGTAAGAATTCTTGATACACTACGCCATGATAATCGAAGAAAACAGTGAGCAAAACCTTGACATTTGATCGAACTTGGCGTGCTTTTTTGGACTATTCCATTCAGGCGATTGGACTTTGGTTTCGATGTCATAACCGTATACCCATGATTCGTCACCCTTTAAAGCAAATCTGGATCATCGTTGACGTCATTCATCAATTCCTGAACGATGCTGATGCGACGTTCTTTTTGGTCGAAATTCAGCAATTTGGAATGGACTTCGCTGCCACACGCTTCATGCACAAAATTTCCGAAAAGTTTGCTTGGCATGAGCCCACCGATATGCCGACATCCTTAGCAGATTCTTTAATTGTGATTCGACAATTCTCCATAACAATTTTCTTCACTTTCTTAACATTTTCATCGGTTGTACAACGAAAAGCTTGTACAACTTGTAAACGTTTTTTTTTACTCAGAGTACTCTCACCGTATGCCACTGTCAACATTTCAAGTGTTTTTGAGCACTTAATTCCATTTTTACACAAAATTTTATGCAACTTCTTTGATACATTTTTTTCGATAGCAGAAAATCGCCGAATACGCAAAACACTGATCTCATTTATGCCTCTCACAAGCAAACGAAACGTGCTGTTTAGCGATCTTTTGCAGAGATCAGGACAGTTCAGTGGTGAACGTGATTGAGCGCAGAGCTCGAAATCTGACCACCAAAAATGAGAACATCTCCCCAAATATTTTACTTGATCAGACTGGTTTAGGAGAGGGTTCTCGAAAATACGCCACTTCCTCGTTACATATTTAGATGTCAAAAAAATTATTTATTTCAATAAAGCACATCATTCTTTTAACTAAATAATGAACCTGCTTATTATTTTTGCATTTTTCCCACAGACTAAAAAATCACGTTGATATTATGCGACGCCTCTGCTTCGAAGGCTACTATAATAAGTTACCAAGCAATGGCGCAACATTTGCGAGCACCTGGAAGAATTGGTCATATCTGAAATCATTCGCATTGACGTATAAAATGTTATTTGTGCCAACAGTGGGACCAGGCTTTGCAGAACGTAATAAATTTCCACGACATGGTGACATTCAAAGGCATCGCAGTAATGGCAGGGTAAGTATAGGGGAGAGGAATTTAATGAAAATATCATGCAATAAGTGTTTTTGAAAAATATACCTCAAGCCACCTTAGCCGAATGGGCGACCACTATTTGGCAGTGCCCTGGTTCGTGCACCCTGAGCAGGAAACTCCAATTGATAGAGAGAGTTTTTGAAGTGAAAACTTCTTTAGAATCGTTGGGAGTGATTTGAGGAAAAGTGAAACGAAAAAGCGACCCTCTTGGCTACGAAGCGTTTATTATATGTTGATATAAACGTAGCGACGAACTAAATAAAAATAAATTTTATTTTTTCTTGTGATTCGAACAAAGGATTTTGGATCGGAAGCTCACATTGCTAGTCACTCGGCTACCGCGCTATGCTGTCATCGCTGGCCTAAAAGTTATTTAGTTACGAAGCGTTATATTATATGTTGATATAAATAATTTTTGTGAGCGTGTAATTCTCAAAAGGTTTATTAGAAAATCTATTGAAGTAGGTAGTGTGGTATCTGTTCTTATCAGCTTAACATCTGATAGATCCTCCATCGGAGGACAACAAATGTTAATCTGATTTTTGGAAATGGGCGGAGTGTTTTAGAGGCTTGCTCCATCTCTGCCACGGGTTGACCCGGTATTGCAGTACCGCCGGGATTTCGGCCTTGAATAAATACAAGAAGAAATATACTAATACATTATGCTTTGGTGGGAAGAGCCATAAATTTTTATATGAATACATGTAGACGGAAATGGAATTTTTTTTGTTTTTTTTTTGAAATTTCCATTGTAGGACATTTCTGATTATTTATTGAAAACAGTTTTTTGGTTTAGATACTGAAAGTCAGTTTAAGTGAATCGGTATAAATATTTCGTACATTAATTTTTGTGAGCGTGTAATTCTCAAAAGGTTTATTAGAAAATCTATTGAAGTAGGTAGTGTGGTATCTGTTCCTATCAGCTTAACATCTGATAGATCCTCCCTCGCAGGACAACAAATGTTAAACTGATTTTTGGAAATGGGTGGAATGTTTTAGGGGCTTGCTTCACCTCTGCCACGGGTTGGCCCGGTATTGCAGTACCACCGGGATTTCGGCCTTGAATAAATACAAGAAGAAATATACAAATACATTTAACTTTGGTGGGAAGAGACATAAATTTTTATATGAATACAAGTAGACGAAAATGGAAGAAATTTGTAAGTCTGTTTCTTCGGTCCGTTTGGGTATTTTTTTTGACAACATCGAAACCAAAGCATTTGTATCATATTTTATCTATCATACACTCGTATCATTTGTTGAAATTGAAAACATTGAGGATAATAATAAAATGAAGAAAATAAAATATGAACTTTATAGCAATATTATAATGAACCTATAATTATCCCGCTCCTAATGCTGCTTTCGTCTTATTCTCTCTCAGTTTGTTTTACGGAAGGTTTCACTTCTATCGAGTCTAACCGTTAGACTGGTATTTTTTTTAATAGCGGTCGCTCATTCTACCATGAAAAAGCTCTTCATAAAAAACCATTTGCCGTTCGGAGGGCAGGTACCTCCAGTTATCGGAAAACATAACAAATATTAGGAGCTGTGCCTCTATTTAGTTTTCTTTTAGTTTTTAAAATAAACATCTCTTGGGAAAACTTTTTATAAGATTAATTTAACTAAAAAAAATCTTTCTTAACTTTCATTACAGTATTATGGTGTCGCTTGGCGTACGGCCATCCTAAATCACGTCGGCTTCATTAACATAGCCAGCTACAATAACTGGCCGGATGGTAGCCAAATTGAGGAAGTCATCCCCAAGGCCGGATTTTTAGACTATAATCCTGGCGCTAAAACAAAGTATATAGATTTAACCACACATTGGGTTGGAAATTTCTTAAAGACCCGTCATGAGGCGGCCGCTGTTGCTGTTCCTGGCCAGCCGAGTTGTTATGAACTCTTGAATAACACCATTTGTTGAATGCCAATAACGTAAATAGTAAACGCCAAATAATTGCACTGTGAGGCAGTAAAGAAAAAAGGCACGAATGGGTTATAGCAATTATGAAAGAGGAAGAGCTGTAGATAATTGGACCACCCAGCAATTCGTTCTAAAATGTCACAATGTTTTATTTTTTTTTTGTTTACCGTGCGTTGAAGTTTTCTTAATTTGGTCTGAAGTTGATCTAAATTATTTGTAAAAAATCGAGTAGAACTACATTTACCATTAATTTCGTCTTTAAGAGTATATAATAAAATTTAATGGCGCATATTTTTGTAGAACATCTTAACCCATGTTTCCTAGCCGTATGGGATATTTTGAAGCTTACTTTGAAAAATCTAAAAAATCTTACATTTGTAGGGACGATAGAGAATTAAAATGTTCCACGAAAATACTCACCGAAAAATTTCAGTAGCGACCTTCTCAGACGAAAACAGTGTGCGGTAATGCACAAAAGTGCACCATTCATTTATTTCTAACAAAAATAGCCCCATCTTACCATCTCTCTCTCATAATTGCTACAACGCACTGTTGCCTTTTTTCGTTCCATTTTGCCGCACGGTGTTATTATGCTACGTTAGCAAATTCATAAAAAAACTAAAGCACATTAGAAATAATACATAAATATAGAGATTTAATAATTAACACGTACATGCATACCTATATAAAAAATATCTATATATATAAAATTTATAATATTTTGTAGCTAAAATCTAGCTGAAGCCTGAGGCTATGTGCAATCAACTATAGTACAGTGGTCATGTTACTTTCTTTAAAAAATAATTAGATGATACATACAAACATATATACAGATGGTATGTAAAAGGCAGATATTGAAGTCATATTAATATGGTCGAGGCCATAAAACGTTTTGCTGTGCATTGGAAACTTTATATTTGTACTACAATCTACAGACATTTGTACTACAATATACGTGCATACATATGTATGTACACATGTATGCTTAGGTAGCAAATATTATATTTACATGCTCGTATATACGAATAAGAAGTAGCAATATAGGGTGTGTGTGTGTGAGTATGGCTAAATTGCAGGCCTTGATTTTGACATTAGTAGCCCAGTTTCAACGGTAATTGGTTCTATAGGGTGTTCCAACAATAGTTTTGTTTTCGAATTCGGCTCCCTCTCCAATATTTCTATGTCTCAGCGTCGGAGCTGTAACACTTTTTAAGGTGAGCGTTGAAAAAAGATTAGAAGCCGAGATATGGGTTGCTGATAATCAAAACAAAAAATTACAGGTGACGAAAGTAAACATGTATTGCAAACGAAAGTTCTGTTTATAGTCTACTTTATTACTATCTTCTTTTTGATTGGCGCGATAACCGCTTATGCGATTTGGACTGAGTTTAACAAAGCGCGCCAGTCGTTTCTTTCTTGTGCTAACTGGCGTCAATTACAAACACTAAGCAAATCCAAGTCATTTTCCATCTCATCTTTCCAATGCAGAGGAGGTCTTCCTCTTCCTCTGCTTTCACCAGCTGATACCCCATCGTAAACTTTCAGAGCCAGGCGTTCGTTTTCATTCGAACGAAGCCCTTGTATCTTTATTCGCTGCGCTATGTCTATGTCGTCGTAAAGCTCATACAACTCATTGTTCCATAGCCGGTTCGCACGATCTTTTCCAGCATCAGATTAAAGAAGTTACACGACAGCGAGTCAGCCTGTCTGAAACCTCGTTTGGTATAAAACGGCTCGGGGAGGTCCTTTCCAATTCTGACGGCGCTGCTGGTGTTTAGCAACGTCATCTTGCATAGCCGTATTAGTTTTCCGGGAATACCAAATTCAGACATCGCGTCATATAGCTAACTCCTTTTCGTGCTGTCGAATGCAGCTTTAAAATCGACAAAAAGATGGTGTTTATCGATTCTCCTTTCATGGGTCTTTTCCAATACCTGGGATATTGTGAATATTTGGAACAGTCTGCTTTATAGAGGCTCTAAATTAGTGTCTGGAAAGGGTTCGGTAAAATTCATGTAGCACGAAGATTTAAATATCTGACACTGAGGCGTAGAAAGCTGAAAGAACATACTGTGAACTGAGGAATCAAAAATGATTCTATACCTACATGGTGCCAAAGGGTATATATTTGACGTCTGCCTAATACGGTTCACCACAAAAATTTCGAGGCGTGGCGACTCCTTAACCATTTTTTCTAGCTGGTTAAGTTATTTATTTATTTAAGGCTTATGTAAAAATAGTTCACTTACAAACTAGTGACAATTCTCTGCTTGGAATGGGGTCCACAAAATTCAAAGATCGGAGAGTGAAGCCTTTTGGATACGCTCAAATCTTTTAATATAGCAATCAAATACCTTTTAGATCAAGTCTTTTAATATGGCAATCGAATTGAGGCAAACCAAATGAAGACCACATTTTCTAGTTTACATCGAGGAGCTTCAGGGTATACGGTTCACTAAAATCAGAGCTGAAACGACGAATGAAGGCTAGCTTAGCATAGGATTTTGCAATGGTACAACTGATATGACTTAGGAATAAAAACTTAAAGTCCAAAATAACATCCAGATCGGAGATCTCATTAAAAGTAGAGAGATCAGCACCACCAATGGAATAGGAAGCGGGTGAAGGGGAACGAAATTTTGAGAAAGCAACATGGAAAAATTTACTTATATTAAGTTGGCGACAGTTTTTATGGAAC
>JAYXIM010012053.1:0-48474 GCA_037575425.1 Anastrepha fraterculus | reverse complement strand
GATTTGATCTCCTCCTTACAGGAGTTTAGTAGTCTCGTTCTGCACCATGGCGTCGTCAGAGCCTTGATTGCGGCTTGTCTATCGGAGAAAATGTTAATATCTCCCTCGCTACCACGTTTCCTCAGCATTTTGCATGCCTGCAGGATCGCAAAGACTTCTGATTGAAAATCACTAGTAGTATTCGGCAGTTTAGAGGAGATAGATAAAAACACAGTCTGGTCTGCCAGTCCTTTTCTGTCCTCGTTAGAACTAGTTTCTTGACATTTTTTCACCTACCTTTGAATTGTCGACTCATGCGGATGATTATTTCTACTAAGAAAATCATGAGTTTTGCGCGTTGTTCTATTGGGTAAAATTGTACATCTGTCTACTTGCCAAGTGTCAAAGATGAACCCAAAAAAGGTACTGTTTAGGAATTATTCACTACTGACATCTAGGCGTCACTTTTGAATATTCTAAACCTCTTATGGTACTAAACCTTGTCGTCCAGTTCAATTCTGAACTTCTTTACAAATTTGATGACTTAAGTGATATCGTCTCTGGGTAGCTGGGTAAGTGGCTTACTAGCTTAGTGGCTCGAAAATAGTTGCAAAATAATATATTTTTACTTTTGCGCAGTTTCGTAACTACGGAATTTATTATTATCTGACAACTGAAAAAACGACAAAAGTTATAGGGAACTTTAAGATTAAGAATAGTTCATCAGCTGGATAACCAAATTTCACTTTATTGGTGAGAGAGAAAACAACTTTTATTACTGAATATCTTAGGTGCCCTACCGAAGGGAGTGGTCGGAGTGTTGCCAGAACTGGTGAGCTCGTTTGCGATTTTATCTCTTTGAATTGTGTTGCCCCAAAGCTTAAAATTAAAACCACTAAAACCTTAACTAACTATTCAACTAATTATTGAAGCTTAATTATATACTCACCTTTCCAGTCGTGTTCTTCCGCGCCAGGCTGTGACCAAAATGGTATGCTTGAGTCCTGCTTGAAATTCTCATCAACCAAGCATTGAAAGCAAAACGAATGCAAGCAATTTAGGGTGCGTGGGTCACGAAAAATGTCGTTACAACTGCGACATTTCAATTCGTCTGGGAATAGTGAGGTATCCGGCGTGACGCGTATCGAAATGCTGTGACTGGGGGATGTGCTTCTAAATAAGATAAAACGAAATTGTTGTTAAAAAAGTCAAAATATTTCAAACACTTCAAACTCATGTGCGCTCGTTTCTCAAAGAAAAATCTTCCAAATCGGGAATGTACAATTTAATTTCATTTACCACAAGGTGTACATACAAGGTGAAGTCCAAAATAAACAAGACTAGCGTCATAAAAATGTTTTTGATGACGCCATCTTTTTAATGAGTTTGTGCGTTGGAAGTTACATCCCTGTCTGACTTCCAGTGAAAGCTTGGTGACACTGGGTTCAGTGAAGCGAAGTTATTGCGTCTAAAGTGTGAGTATGTTTGTGTCATCGGTACAAAAATGAGTTCCAAACAAAGAGCTAATATCAAATTTTGTTTTAGAATCGGTAAAACGTTTACCGAAACATTTGAATTGATGAAAAAGGTTTATGGCGATGATTGTCTATCTCCTGCCAGAGTTCATGAGTGGTTTACACGTTTCAGAGATTGTTATGAGGGTCGCCCAAAATCAGTAATCATCGAAAACTGCATCCAACCGAAATCATCGTTGAAATTCATGGAATCGGAGTTGAATATCTCCAAACATCGATTTAGCGCATTTTAACTGATCATTTGAGCTTACGAAAGGTCTGTGGACGTTTCATTCCACATAAGTTAACTAAGGACCAAAAATTGCTCAGAATTCAACATTCGAAAGACCTCATTAAAGAGGCGAGAAAAGACGAGATTTTCCTTTACAACTACTAAATTGTAACTGGTGATGAAGCGTGGTGTTTCCAACATGAACCTGAAATTAAGCCTAATGCCGAATGGAAGGCCCCAGACGAACCTCCACCCAAAAAATCGCATTTGAAAAAGTCAAAAATCAAGTCGATGCTCATTTGTTTTTACGATTCCAAAGGAATTGTGTACAAGGAGTTCTCGCCAACGGGCCAAACCGTCAATTAAATTTTCTGTCTTGGCGTTTTAAAGCGGTTGAGTTCGTTGAATTCGCCCTGAATACCGCGAAGCAGGAAGCTGGCGCTTTTTCATGATAATGCACCATCTTATCGATCTACTTTTCTGACTGATTTTGTGACTAGAAATCGCATTTTAACACATCAATCACTCACCATATTGCCCTGATATGGCTCCCTCTGACTTCTACCTATTGCATTTTGACCACCGGAAAATTGCATTTGGGCATGAAAGGAAAACTTTTTGCGTCCATAGAGGCCATTCAAAAGGCTTGCACCGACATCCTGAAGGACATTCCGCTCAATGACCTGAAACACTTTTTCGAAAAGCTTTTAGATCGCGCAAAACAGTGCATCGAGACCAGAGGGGAGTTTTTGAATAAATAAACTCGAAGTTATCAGAACAAAACTCCTGTCGTTTCTATTTTAAATCAGTCTTTTTTATTTTGGACTTCACCTTGTACATATGTATGTAAGTATTTACTTTTCTTTGCTTCGAGGTAGTGCAAGATAAGCAAAAAGGAAAATAAAAATTATTTTCACTTTGCGCTTCATTTCAGTTCAGCGGAATTTTCAAAGTACGCAAAATAAACTGTTGCATATGGTTTTTCTTTTTGTTTTTAGCTCATTAATAGATCCCTTTCCCCACATTTCTTTTCATTACTCTTCATCATAAGTACATAAGCATGCACGTAAATCCCTTTGGCCCTGATCTCGCACACGTGAAAATCCAATGAAGTGTGTGCGTTCCAACGCACCTTGAACGATTTGCTGACGCTTCGATTAGTTCGGGTGGTTGAAGTGCGCGCGTTTCACTCAGGCGCGACGTCGATGCGCCCATTGCTAGTACAGAGGAGGGAGATGGCGTCAAAGTGCGCGCTGGAGATAACAACTGCAACGATGTTGGTGGTGGTGTTAGAAGAGGTGTAAGTGGTGATATTATTGTTAGCTTTGTCGCTGCTGGCACTGGCGACAAGCCCCTCGATAAGGGCGATTTTAAGTTCAATGAGCGATTATCGTTCAATTCCTTTGCTTGTGATATTGTTTGTTGTTGTCGCTCTTTTACCATGGCTTCACCAGCAACATGTGGCACTTTACGCATCATATTACCACTTTTAGCTGTGACATTGACAATTTTTAGCATTTCACTGCCGCCGCTGCCTCTACCACTGCCGCTGCCACAGCCACTGCTTAGACTGCTGCTGCGCACCGATACCGACGACGCTGCGCTCAGCACATTATCCATTAACGATTCCGGTGAGGTGGAGCTGCCAGGTTGCGAATTAATTTCACTTGCGCTCGTATCCTCCGTATCCGGTAATTTGTTTGTTGTCGCTGGTGAGATGACTGTAGCGGTAGTCGTTGATGTTTTTGTTGGGGTTGCTGCTGGTGTTGGTGTTTTTGTCGTAATAGCTGGCAGCAGCTCGAAGTGGTTGGTGGTGTACTCGGGCGCGCGTGAAAATCGTGTAACTTTCTTGGCTTTTGTTGGTGTAGCAGTTGCTGATGGGGGCGCCGGTAGTGGCGGTGGTGTGGGCGACATAGCTGTTGTTGGTGCTTTTGATAGCATAATGCTACGATACTGGTGTTGTTGATGTTGCTGTTGCTGTTGTAGTTTTTGCTGCAAATGCTCTCTACTGCTGCTGCCTTGGGTCGCTGCTAATACGCGCTTCGGTGTTGCGGCCGCCTCCAACGTTGGTATTGTTGTCGCTTTAAGCACACTTTCTTCTAGTTGTTGTTGTTGTTGCTTTTGCTGCTGCTGCTGCTGCTCAAAGGATGTTAATACTATTTCCGGCAAATCACGCACATCTTCGAAACGTTTATTTTCATTTCCACGTCTTTGTGCCGCCACATTAATCGGTACTATGGTGAAATTAATCGGAGCATATTGTTTTTGTTTGTTTTTCTCTAACTGTTGTTGATGTGGATGCTGTCGTCTATGCCGTGGACAAAATCCACTCGCGCTTGTCGTTTTCGTAAGGCGCTCGTGACAGGTTGCGTTAACTTTTTGCTGCGCAATTTCCGTTTCCAACGACGCGTCGGATTTATCGATTTTTTCCGACCGTGATTTTAACGATATTTTCTCAACGCTCAAACTCAATTTCAATTTATCACGTTCACGTTCACGCTCACCACTTGCGATTGGGTGAAAAGTTTTTGAAAAACCAGAAGTTTCCGTTTTCTCGCGTCGCAATTTTCGATAGACCACCTCGTTGTCGTCGTCCTCTTCGGCTTCCCCGTTGCTCACAACTTCATAGTCGGTAAGCAAATTTTCACTCGCGCTTTCGTAATTATCAGGACTTAATCTAGAGTCGTTATCGGAGTTCTGCGTGAATTCATTCGATTTGCGATGCACCTCAAAGTAATATTCGCAGTTATTCATTATAATTTTCTACAATTGGGTTCACTATTGAAATAGATTTTTATATAATATACTAAGGGTTATTGCAAATTAGTCTTCCAGCACTGTGTTGTCCGAGAGCGCGCGCGCTTCTAAGTAACGTCCATTTCGCACTGACTCGAATTCGCTTTGTGTGCCCATTGGATTGTACTCAATATTTTGTGTTTTGTAGAACTTGACATGGAAAATGCCACTTAATCTAATTAGTCTGGTATTTCTAGTTCTGTTTTCATTTGTCTTCGCTTTTGCAACGTGCAGACTGTTTTTCGTATTGTGTGCCCAACCGGTATGGGTTTCAGTCGCTATGTGGACGAAGCTGGGCTGCAAGAGGACTACGAAAAGGTAAATATTGGCCAATTGGAAGGGTTACATACATATAATATATGGATATGTGGCGACACTGGCAAATTAAAGCCACGTGAAATCAAATGCGGAAAATGTTGCGATTGGAAATTGGTTAAAGCGCTCAAATATAAGTAGAGCGTACGGCACAGATATGTATTACAATGTAATAATAGAGGGTGTTGCATGAGGTATGTGACTGAAAATAGTTTTGGCCACATAAAAGGCAAAAAATTTCCTCATTTTTATAATTTCACCGACGCTGACCGTGGAGCGTCTTTCCTGTCGCAAAAGTATTCTATTCCTTTAGATAGTGTCCAACACACCCAGTCTGAAAGTTTTGGAAGTGCTTTAGTAACCGCTAGCCTATACAAAAGATAGCACAGGTCTACGTGGCTTCTTTCATGTGCGACTAGTTTCCAATGTATTTTCGTGAGCTGGACATAATTCTTTGGGCCAAAAAGTGGTAATCTTCTTATGCGCTTAAAAAAAAAACTAAAATTCTAGAGACTTTAACCTCCACTCAAATTAAAATCTAAAATTGCAATAGCCATATAAGAAAATTAAACAACAAAAAAAAATATATTTTGAATAAAATGAAGTTAACCCTTTAAGGTCAACATAGGGAACATAGTACAGAAACATATGTTTTCTAATGGTTTCTGTCAGCAGCTATTTGTCTGATTTGGTTCCTAGTGACGATTGAAGAAGAGATTGTGCGCATCCAAGTTTGACGTGAGCGACCTCTAACATCGTCGCGTTCTCTACGTAGAGTAAGTTCAATCCAATTCCATTTTCGTCTTCTTATTTCGGAATTAATTGGACAGCTTTTAGTAAGCAGAGCAAGGCCCATATTGGAGATTGTTATCGGCCAAAAGATACGGCAATTACGGCAAATTAGCCACCATAGATCTGACAGAGGATTTCAACATTACTTATGGACCTGAATTTCATGCAAAATGGGTAAAGGAACTGCGTTGATATTGCCAAACATTAATTTCCAAAACTGAATCCGTCCCAACATTCATCAAATGCATCATTACTGTAGTCGAGCCGGTTTCTGAGTACGTCACGTAATCCATACATTAGGCGACTGAGTGAGGAGATTCGAATGCTTAAATACCAAAAAACCAATACAAAAAAAGATTTGATAACTTTCAGTAAAATTGCTATAACTCGCTCAATTATGCCCCGATTGGCCTATTGCAAAAGAGTTGGGCTTTCCAAATATGCAAAAATCATGAAAATCGGTTGCAAAACAACAAAACTGTGAAATATCAAATGAGTCGGAAGACCCCCTAACTCCAAGCTGCCTTGGCTATACATGACTTTAACTGTCAAAGTTTCAGGCCAATCAGAGCAAAATTGAGGGAGTTACAGCACCTCTTTCGGAGAAGATTTGACAATTTTGTTGTTTGACAGCCGATTTTCATGATTTTTGAGAGGCTGACGCTTCTGCAATTACGTGTCGAAATTTCAAGCCAATCAGAGCAAAGCTGAGCGAGTTATAGCACTTTTAGTGGAAGGTAATATGTCGATTTTCATGATTTTAACTATAACTTTCAGTAAAATTGCAATAACTCGCTCAATTTTGCGCAAATTGACCTGAAGCTTCGGCAGGTTATTGCGAAAGCGTAGGGCTTTGCAAGTATGCAAAAATCATGAAAATCGATGCCCATGGTGTTTATGTATTATAATGGTATTTTACGCCGCGAGTTTTTGCCAGAAGGTCAGGCAGTTAATAAAAACTAATATTTGCGCGGTATGAGACGTTTACGTGAATCGATTCGCCAAAAAGAAAGGATTTGTGTGTGTGGCGGCCGCCGTAGCCGAATGGGTTGCTGCGTGACTACCATTCATATTTTTCTGTTTGATCGAGTCAAAAAACCACTACAGGGCATGCGTTTTAATGGCCGAAAGGAAGTAATGGAAATCGAAGACGGCTCTGATGGCTATACCGAAAATAGAGTTTGAGAGCTGGATCTAACGCTGACATAAGTGAGTTGCAGTTGATGGGGAGTACTTTGAAGGGGATATCACTTTTGAAGAATAAATTTGTATTTCGGGTACTTTTTGATCGAGGCAGTATTAAGATCGCAGAGAGTGCTGAGAGAAATCTCATTTTTAAGTAGAGCATTTACTTGCTTTTGGCATGCCCTGTAAAGGCAAATACCGTTGAGCATGGAATTGATAGAGGATAAAACATCAAATCGATTTTTGTAACAGTCATGGTCCCTTAGCAGCCAATACTAAGACATTGAGTGTATTTCTGCCCCCACAAAATAACTGTAAAACTGTAGAACTTTCAATTTGTAGGTAAAATTAAGACGCATTCAAAGATTTTGAGAAGAAGTTAAATGACAAGGATGGTGTGTTGTGCAAAAGTGTAAATCAATTGCGGTAAAGATGATTTTTTTACAATCGTTCATACGGTTCGCACTACAGTTAAGGTTTAGAAACCAAATCAAACGAATATTATTGAAAAAACGTATCAGAAAGGAAGTAAAATTTTAATAGGTTAGGGAATATGGCATTTGGGAAGAGAGGAAGCAGAGAGATAGTTGTCTGTTGTTGTTGTAGCATCATGAGCAGTCCCCATGCATGTACGGAGAATGGTGCTGGAGTGACAAATCCTTGGCCGGGTCATTCCGGCAGCTTAGAGTCGACTGTCGTGGGAATGCATAGAGATTGGTGGATTGGATTGGAATAGCATTGTTGCTATTGGGAAAATACTGCACATATCGATTTGTATGAAGCTTTTCATATATCCCCGCGAATTTCTGTTTGCATAATTGCATGAGCTGCACCAGTAAGTAAGACAGTGTCGCCTGTTTTTTATACATACATACATACATATATTTCAAATAAGTTTTATACAAACTTTAAAACGAACAGTACTTTATGCATATACACCCATAGGTTGTTATATGTTGAATTGCTTTTTATAAAAAGAAGACACTTTATGAATTATTCGAGCCTTCCGTATTACTTAAAACTAATAAATTCATAGCCACGATATTTTTGGTAGCTCGGAATACGTATTCTTATATTATGCGTCTTTATAGATATCAACATTTTCGTCATTTGGTGTCCTGTCTGGCTTACTAGTACCAGAACAGGACTGCAAACATCAAATACTCGGGTTAAACAAATATTCCATTGGCAATTCAGCGCCACTTAAATGCAATCGTTTCTGTGCTGATGTACCGTTATGCTTTCTGCTTGCCAACGGCAAATCATCATCAGAACAAAAATCACTTTCTACCGCTGAGTCGCAGTCTAAGTCCCCATCCACTTCCGCATCCTGTTCGTCACAATGGAGAGCTTCATCTATTTGTGTTGAATTTGATTTAGTCTTATCAGGCATTTTAGTACTTCTTCCTTTGGCTCTTTTGTTTTTTGTCTTTTTTTTCGCCGAAGTCGTCGCTATTTCATTGCGATATTTGCTCCAGAACTCTGTGGGTTGTGCGTATTGCACTAGATTGGGAAACCGCTTTGCAAGTGCAAAACCCAATTCATCAAAAGCTTTTTGCAACGAGTCATCTGTGTGTGCAGTGAAGCAGCTATGAATGGTGTGTATAAAAATAACAGATTTTTCGAGGAGATTCAGCTGCAATGTAAAAAAGAAATTTTTTTAAATAAATTTACGGTTGTTTTTATTAATTTTATACCGCATCAGGCATCGTGACTATTTCTCGTCGCCGTCCACGACCACGTCCGCGTCCTGTGTTGTTTGTGACAGTAGTGGCTGCGCCTTTTCCGTTGGCGGCCTCCCCCAATGCGGCTGTTTCGTTTATATCTGCAAATGCATCGTCCATTTTGTTATTGTCGTCTTCGTCATCTTTGTTCTCAGCGGCAGGTTTTTGTTGTTTGGTCAGACGGCAAACGCGTTTCAAAATGAACAGTACATCCTTGATTAAAGCGATACCCTCGGGGCTTTTCATGTTTGAGTCGCGTACCGATTTTTCTAAAGATAAAAATAGTTTTTTTTTAATAAAAATAAGTTGAATTAATAAAGGAGATCAAGCGAATTGAAAAGATTGAAGATCAAAAGAATAAAAAATATGGCACGAAGACAACGTGGAAGCCGATGGAGACATTATATCTGATAGTCAACCATCCAAAAATATCGGACGTCAGGTATTATTCTTGTCGGCACAGCTTACAGCAATAAATACCAACCGGACGGACAGAATAAAACAACTGCATGAAGTAACAAAAAACAACTCAGCCAACTAGATGATCTCCATGCAGAACATCCAAAACCTGCTGAGATATATATTTGCCGCGGTGAAAATTCGCCCCGACTACTGAGAGCCCTCGACCTCAAATACCATTCATCAAGGTTCCTACTCTGATCCAATTCTGCAGAGCTGCCAAAGACATCAGAGAAATCTGTCTATCATGCAAGGATGATAGATTTTCAGGCTTGGCCTCCAGCACTGGTAAAAAACGAAATTGAGCGCGTAACTTCGGCTGCCACGTCACCGGGTACTTGGCAGAAAAATTGTCCGCCCGCTCATTTCACACGTATCCATACACCCGTCCAATCAGTCGTTGTTCGGACGGCAGCGAAGTAACATTAGGTGCGACTGTGTTGATTTTTATCTCTATTTTGTTGATATCTCTAACACAATCTCAGTTTCTTTGTAAACAAACCGCTGTTATGACCCCGGTTACGTCAGCCTATCAGATGATTCTTTCAAGTTCGCTGAGAGCCGGTTAACGGTCCGATATTGGCCACACCTTCTGAATTTTTTTCGCTATGCCTATCATGCAAAAACGAGCCGAACATGGGTTCAAATTTGCAACTGCCAAACAAAGCTCATTTAACACCAGAAGTGCCTCAAGCTCAACTGAAGAATGCTGTTCTTTTCTTTGAACTTAACCTGGCTTCAGCAGTTAGATTGGGAAACGGGCTCTGTATATAAAAAATATATTTATATATATAAAGGGTGGTTAAATTTCAAGGGCCGATGTTGAATGTGAACCACACCTAAACGTCAACGACACCGTTGGACTTCTTTCTTTGGGGTTATCTGAAAGAAAAGGTGTACGTCGATAAGCCAGCAACAATTCAGGAGCTAAAGGATGAGATAATTCGGCACATTAACGGCATAGAACCTCAATTATGCCTCAGCGTCGTCGAAAATTTGGACCATCGGATGGAGGTGTGCCGCCGAGGACGCGGCGGCCATTTGGCCGATAATAGTTTCATACGTAATTAAGCCACACCGATATTATCGTAATAAAGAAAAATGGCAATAATTTCCTAAAAAAGTTGAATTTTATTCAAAATCAACACCGGCCCTTGAAACTTAACCACCCTTTACATAAAAATATTTTGGAATATATGTACATACATAAGTATATAAGTTAACAAATAACACCTAATATAGGATATTTTACTTGTAAGAGACATTTGTAAGTTTCATAAGTTTATAGCTTCATAAGTTAAGAAACAGCCCTCGCAATTGCGATATAACATAAGTTGTATCAGCGCGCTATAGCTGCAAGGGTCAGCGACAGTAACCGGACACTTTTGTTTTGCTGCAAGAGTTTCCGCTATCGCCAAACATTTTCAGCGCGCTATAGCTGCAAGGGTCAGCGACAGTAACCGGACACTTTTGTTTTGCTGCAAGAGTTTCCGCTATCGCCAAACATTTCGCTGGGTCGGCTTGATACCATGACATTGTGGCGTAATGCGAGTTTTGGCTTAGGTTAAGTAAAATATTCTATGTTTTAAGAAATCAGTTGGGACTTACAGCGCACTTCCGATAAGTCGCTTAAATAAACATCCACTCCGGCACTTGGCCGTTAAAATAATTTGTTTCTTTTTAAGAGGCTCAGTTCACCTCTCAACATTAATTTAACTATATTAATTTGGTTTCGTTGTCTGAGCCCGAGGCCAGCAATAACAACATAAACTTCACCCTCAACAGGACTGGAGAAAATTAATAAATAAATAAATATAATTTAATAAAATAATTAATAAATTAATTAATTTATACATATGCGCAACTGCTTACCTGAAATCAATTTGAGTTGCCCGAAATAAAGCACCAAGTTGACTTCATCGATCGATGCCATCAAATGATTGTACAGCAACTGACGTCTCTTACGATTTTCCTCGCCTTTCAAAGGCGACTTAATACCAGTGTCCGAGAAACTGTCCAAACCATCAAAATTCTATAAGAGAAATGTATGTAAGTGAGCGGAGTCTAATTCTAAAAAAATTCCACAATCCGCCAACAAATAACTTACCTCATATTCATTAAAAACAAATGGGCATTCGATCAGGCATTTCTGAAAGAGCGTGGAATTCTTCTTGCTAAGAAACTCCGCAAAAAATTCGCATGCACGCGTAGCCAATTCCGCATTTTCATCCAAAATTGTGTACATAAACGCTAATAAAAGTGAGCCACGTAACTTTAATTGATCCTGCAACACCAACTTCTCGAAGCATTTGAATGTCTCAATACGATTGACGACATAGGGTGACGACAATTTAGCCAGCACATCCTCTATAATACGTTCGACGATTTGTGTGTGTTTCTTACATAGGTCCGTTAGGGAAACAATTATTGTATTCACAATAGGCGGACGATCGATGAGTTTCAAAATCGAACTATAAATCATACAAGTGGTGCTGGCCGTTACAGCATCGCGCAGCGAAAAGCGACCTGCAATCAAAATCATTGAATTGAACAGACGCTCATTCTCCAAATCCAACTCTGACTCGGGCAATTTCAAACAAACACTCATGTATTTATGTACGAAGGAAACGATGGTGCGATGCGGCCGCAAGCGCGTCTGCAAATTCGCTTCGGAGTATGAGTAAAGGTGTGACATAAATGTGGTGCGATTGTCGGGAAAATCACCAATGCCGGAGAGTATACGCAATTCCAATAAATCATGCAACTCCAACAACCACGGCTTTTCAGTTAATTCAAGAGGATTGCTTTTTTTGCTGTTACTTTTAGATGCCTGAGATTGCGAACAGTTATCAATGTGCACGAGAAGATCGAATGCTTTGCCTATGAGCACAGGTATCATTTGACCTTCACGTATTTGACTAAGTATATGATTGAAAGCAAGATTGAGTGCGGTATGCGAGAAGTCCTGTATACAGTTGGCTAGCACTTCCAGAGCGATAAGCATATTTTGCTCTTTGTTCCACTGGAAATAAGAAAAGTTTAAAAATCCATAATCAATGACGCATGTAAACTAAAATACCGATTTCAGTGATGTGAAGAGGTGTATAAGCGCATCAGGCTCTTTACTTTTTATCTTGCCTGAAATGAAATTGAGGACTATCCAAGCCTCAGTGGAATTGGATGTGAGTAGATGAGATTCGATTATGCCAAGAATTTGGGGGCTGAAAGAGTTTTCAAAGCAAATTTTATTTATATAAAATCTGGCTTAAATTAGTATTTTATAAGTTGTATCCAATATAATATTTTTTAATAAAGCTGGACTATTGAACAATTTTTTGTACCCGCTTACCGAGCAGCAGCATATTCCCTGATATTTCAAATCTTTAAGATGCTATCTGAGCAGTATCTACTGTTTTCGGCACCTAAGGACGACCTGATACCCGTAGTTTCTTTTGGAAGGAAATTTAATGTGGACACCTGATCTGGAGAACGCGAAGCAAGCTTCGAAGATTGTTCAAGAATGTAAGAAGCTTAATTCTGTCGCAAGACAGAACAGGCTTGTACTTATACGGGTTCCAGGACACTCCAGTGTTCAAGGAAACGAGATTGCCGATGAATTGACCAACCATGGATCAGCGGTTCCGCCACAGGCACCAGAGCCAATAATCGGAATAAGTTCCGCAGGAATAATGAATTGGATCAGCAATTATGTATGCAATTTACATAAAGAGCGATGGTCCGGTCTAGAACGGTGCAGAACTGCAAAGTGTTTTGTGACAAGTCCGAACAGAAAACTGTGAAACTTTCTACTAAAACATGGGGTCAGAATATGACCACCATTGGAATCATTGAGGACCCGATGCGGCTATCTTGCTTGGAGGAGGCTGATAGCACTGAGCACTTTCTCTGTGAATGTCCTGCCTTTGCTAGAGCAAAGCTACGAATTTTGGGTTCCGATATCAAGAGAATGAGTAATATTCGTTCTCTAAAACTGGAGGGTATTTACAGATTTGTCAAAGAATCTGGAAAGTTCTCACAGGACTAACTTTAACCTTTGTCTCTGTCTCTAATCTTTCCTATCTCTTTCTCTGATACTTTTCTCCTTTCCTCCTTGACTACCTACCCTCTTTCCAGAGCTCTAAATACAATGGGCTGTTTAGCCTGAGTGTTTTTCGAGACACCAAATCTCCTGGTGCTAATAGCGTTATGTTCGTAATAGCGTTATAAGCAGTTTCTGCTGGAACACTAATGAAGATGTAACGTGAACTCTTTACAACCCTTCACACGTAAATGCCGTCTCCGGAAACTGTCAGTCCATCGCAGGCGAAGAATCTCTTAAGACCTGCGTGATATCGGTCTGGGGACTTTAGCACATTAAACTCTTATTTATCTAGAAGACTCTGGCATGTCCAACACGGCCACATATCATTCCAGATATGGCGAAACACAATTATCAAAAGTGATTGTCACCCTGTCATGGTGCTTTGTCGACAGGGATTTTACAGTGGACCAGAGCTTCTTCATACCAGAGACGAAGCTGCTGGTCTTCAGGTGCGCTCCTCATTTAGTCCACTTGTTTTGGATTATCAGTTGGAGAATCTCCAAATTGAGATCCTTAATCCGAGGATCCTTGGGAGTAGCCTAGTGTAGGTAGTCACACTCGCTTGCTAAAATGGCTGCTTTCGCTGGGAAATTAAAACGAATGCCCCTGAGTCATCCAACAGGAGCGAAGCGAGCCGCAGCAGCAACGATTATCTTGCGGATTGCGCGTTCGCATCCACATCGGCGGGAATGAGAAAAGCAGCGAAGGTGCTCTTAGTGAATTCCGCGAAGCTGACCCGACTTAAAGCTTAAACATTCACCCTAAATGTTTGGGGAATCCTGCTGGAGTAACAGTCCTCGATCTGGTTATAAAGCCGGAACTTTCCGGTAACGTAGAACTTACTGCCGTGAGATCGTCGATGTCCTCTAACAGTAGACTCAATGGTATGAGCAGAAAAGATTGATAGATGAATTGGTTTAAGTGGACTAGAGAAGAAGGGTGATATCAGAAGTGATCCGTCACAGTCCCTAAAAATATATTTGTAACTTTTATTCCATTTTCTTCACTTACTTAAGCAAACGTTGTTGTAGAGCCGTATGGAAGCAAGTTTGTAAATACAACCGCGGCTGCGTTGATAGCATTGTGCGTATAATAACCCAAGGCATAAAGTGTTCTGCTTGATTTGATTGGTCGATGCCACGCATATTACTTAGCACGCGTGTGCGAAAACACTGCAAAGAGATAGCAAACTTATTCCATTACTTCCTTTCCTATGCCAAACACTCACATCCATTGCCAATTCCACATTCTTAGGATCGCCATCGTGCAACATCGGTGCCACAATTTTACACCAAACCCATATTACTGGATAACAATTTGGATAGCAGCCAAGTATGCCATCTATGGTGAGCAGGGATTGCTTACGCACCAGAGCTGTGGGCTCATCCACCAAACGCGTTGTTTCCGTCACAAAGTTCGTATTGAAAATAATTAGAGGATTAAGTTTCACCAGCTGCTCAATAAACATCACACCTGCACGTCTTATATACGATTGCGGACTCTGAAAGAGATTTGTATATACATATTCGGGTAAATGCAAAAACGCCAGCTCCACTATAGCATGCCCAACGAAGCTGAACTTTGGCTCTAGTAAAGGGGGTTTCTCATAGCGTATTTCATTCTTCCGTACGCGCGGCTCATCTGGCAGTACGACACCAACATCATGGTATTGTGTATAGCGTATACCCTCGCTGAGTATTTTTACGGTGTTGGGTGAACCCTTTGTGAGGGAAATATGTAACGCTTGCACTGCCTTAAGTTTAATGGTATTGTTGCAATCTTGTAGACTTCTTATGAGCTCATTAATGAGATGCACCTCACGCGGTATGTCGGACACTTCGTGACGAAACATCTGCCAATCAACATGTGACTCCAGCTGTAAAATACGTGACATTAACTCAATGGCTCTAGAGCGTATCATCACTTCATCAGCATAGATGGCTTCGCAGAGAAATTCTACAGACGATTCATTGCATTTAGTGAAAAGTGCAGCATCATATTTTGCACCATATTCAAGTGCGCGTTGTGTTTGCTCAGTTTTCCATGACTTGATCGGATTAGTGACCATGCATTCGATATAGAAGCTTAAAACTTTGACAAGCAATCGCGGATACTTTGAGATGCATTTGATAAACCAATCAGAGATGTGTTCACAATCGCCACTAACGGCAATGCTGCTGTTGCTCTTTGGCCTCGGCGGATACACATGGAGGAAGACGGTCATGTTCATTAGTTTCATGAGCGTCTCTTCTGGATCGCCATTGTGAGCATTTATCATATCCTCGAAGATTTCGAAACATTTACCGTGCAGATTGGCGGCGTCTGAAAGGAAATAAATTCATTTATTATATAGACAATATACAGAACAGTTATCTAGACTTTTATTGTTGTTGTTGGACCAATATAAAGCATTCCCCAAAGTCTTTGCTTCCTTTCCACAAACGGAAACGGAAAATCGCATATAAAGAGTGGGAACAGTTTTCTCCAAGAAACTGTTCAAGAAATTAAAAAATTCTACTCATGCTGCATACAACTCTGCGCCTCGAATCAGCTGCTTAACTTAGTTCATGATTTAAAAACAATTGATATACATATGTAGAGAAGAGGCAATAGTCAATCAAAATTACAAAAAAAATTGTAAAAGGTAAGAAATATAAGACATTTAAGTAATTATGAAATAATATTTGACTCTTATTTTATTCAGGCGAAGAATTACTAAATGTCGGCCTTGATAAAGCAGTCCGGCGCACGTCAGTTGCGGCTGATTTTCCAACAGCTTACTGCAGTGCGTGCCCTTAGCCTCAGTTCGAAATGTTACGCTGACACAGATTCGGAAAAGTTGAAATCCTCAACAGAACACTTCGACATCATAATTGGCGGTGGTGGACTTGTCGGAACCACATTGGCTCTTGCGCTAGCCAAAAATAAGGTATTAAGCGAAAAACGCATTTTGTTGCTAGAAGGTGCACCACCGTTCAAAGGCTTCAATGTGGAAGCCCAATATGGCAATCGAGTCTCGGCGATTAACAACAATAGCGTAGAACTTTTCAAGTCAATCGATGCTTGGGACTACATGCAAGAACGGCGGGTGAAACATGTTAAGCAAATGCAAGTATGGGATGCGTGTAGTGACGCACTAATACAATTTCAAGATGAACACTTCTCCGCTGATGTGGCGTGTATTGTCGAGAACGATCTGATGTTAGATGCAATGTATGCACAATTGGCAGATGGCAAGAGCGCACCGAATGTGGAAGTGCGCAACAATACACGAATTGAGGGCTTGCGTCTGTCGGTAGACACAGGTGAAATGTACTCCCAAGTGCACCTTAAAGATGGACAAACATTGACATGCGAGCTGTTGGTCGGTGCGGACGGTGCGAATTCACTCGTGCGCAAAGAAATGAATATCGATGTATTTACTGTTGACTATGAACGTCGTGGTGTCGTAGCCACAGTAAAATTGGAAGATGCGTGCGATAATGCGGTGGCCTGGCAACGTTTTCTACCCACTGGTCCTGTGGCCTTGCTACCATTGAGCGATACACTCAGTTCGGTTGTATGGAGTACCACTATACCGCATGCTAAGCAGCTGCTAGAAATGCCCCAAGAAGATTTCGCCAAAGCACTCAACGAAGCCTTTTTCAAGGAATATCCAAAGGAAGGAGTTGTAATTAGCGCAATGAACACTTTGAATTCACTTATTGGACGTAATCCGAATATTTTAAGACAGTATCCTCCAGGAGTGAATGGAGTTATTGAAAGTTCGCGTGCATCGTTTCCATTGGGATTCTTACATGCCTCCTCGTATGTGTGCACAGGTGCGGCGTTGATTGGCGATGCCGCCCACCGCGTACATCCACTAGCAGGACAAGGTGTGAACTTAGGTTATAGCGATGTGCGTGAGCTGGTACAAGTACTGGCCGATGCGGCTTACGCTGGCGCTAAACTTAGCGACAGGAACTATCTCGTCAAATACGAACAACGCAGTTTGACCAAGAATGTGCCCATTATGATAGGCGTACACGGACTGCATACACTTTACTCCACCACTTTCACGCCTGTGGTTTTACTGCGGAGCTTGGGTTTACAATTGACGGATAGTATTGTGCCGATAAAAAATTTGTTTATGAAACGCGCCATGGGCTAAACTCTTTTATGACATAAGTTACTCGTATTTATTAATATCAATAACGATGATTTGTATTTTTTTAAATATTATATGTATGCATATGATATATTTTAAAGCGTTATGGGAACTAGCGATTAAAAATCGATTACAAATAAAATTCGAAACGGTGATGTTTTGCACAGAATAAAACAAAATATATATATATAATTTTTACTTACACATATTTGCATATCCCCGCTCATGATTCATGTACAATATGTCAACCAATTTCTTGAGTAGTGCGTCTCGTGTGGCTTTGTGATCACTGAAGTGCACATATCTTAGCAGTAATTTCAAATCGTCACAAAACGTAGAAAAGTGTACCCAAATCTCGATTGACTGCTGTTTCGACATGCGGCTTATTACATCTGGATGCTGTATCCGCTCTATCAATGTAAATACTTGAAGGCAATGTGCTATAACCTCCGGTTCAAATATATGAAAACCTTTTGCGCCCGGTATAGTTAGCGAAAGGAAGTAAGTGTTCACAGCCGCTAGCGCGAGCTTAGTATTTTTGGCGGAAGCTGGATCTAATGTTGGCAGACCTGCTAAAGCATACACAAAGCTAAGATATGCATCACGTGGTGACACCTTCACCACCTCATCCCAGCAATCGTAAGTGTTATCATAACTGGCACTTGATTCCCCGCGCAAAATCCGTATGGCGGAGCTCAACTCGAGAAGTGTGGATAATACTTGAGGATCGTTGAGTGCACGTCGGACGAACGGTAAATTTATTACACTTAATTTACTGGCCAGAGTAGCTAGCGATTCATCAACAGAGTGCGGCTCTTGTGACTCATTGGTGTTTTTCTTCTTGTTTTGCTCTGTTTCTTCATCTTTCTCGTAAATCTCTTCAATATTTTCCCAAAGTAGATTACGATCATAAAATTCACTTAATTTGCCAAACAAATTAATCAATTCAGTCATTCTGGCGAACGTAAACAAAAACACGGCATTTCTCGAATCAAATGCAAATACTCTTTTATTTTGCGATAGACGCATACACTCAGCTGTTGATGAGCGGACTCACTGTGGGCAGAGAGTAATTAAAAATGTAGTGAATTAATGATATGTGAAAGTTAAGGATATCAAAACGGAAAAAACGATTTTAAATATTGACGAAAGAAAAGTTCATCATCCCAAAACACTTAAAGGATACAGGTTCTGCAAAAAAATAAAAAAATTTAAAAGTTTAAAAATAGTTGCCAGTATGTACATCAAACGAAATTATTTAGTTATCTAGAATTCTATTAATAACCTTATTTTTAATTGGAACGCTCTGAATTGGATAACAAATTATAATGATTTAGACACTTAAAATTTCAATTTTAGTATCTCTTGAATTTTTCATTTTCACGTTAAAGTTCAGTGGTCGAAACTATCCCTAGTTGCATTCTTTTAAGTTTCTTTAATCTTTAAAATAATAATAATAATAAAAGCGGCAGAGACTATTCCAATGCGAGACTAGGCACAGGAAATAAAGCAATAGAAAGAGTAAGCAACTTCAAATATTTATTTTTCTGAAACACAAAGGTCAAAAAAAATATTTATGAGTATTATTGTAGCTATGCCCCGTACTAGCATACAAAAAAAAATTGTCTAAATGGCGCGGTTTTGAATTTGACACTCTAGAAGACGTTTCATTTTTAAGTTTTTTAATAAACAAAAACGAAATAATTGGAATAATAATATGATTTTAGTACGGACGATAGCCAGTGATGTTGTGAGCAACATATTTAAATTTCAAACGATTCGATTGAATAGTTTTTTTTTTTTACAACACTAGGGCGAAAAAAATCGTTTCGAGATAAGTGAGCTTAAAGTTTGAGGTACAGAAGTGCGCGGACCGCTCTCCTGCTAGTTAATGGGTTTTGAAGCTATAATATTGGAACTTTTCGCATGAAAAATTCACAGTATATTCTTAAGATACTATACTTCCGAAATATCGAAAACACAAAAAATTGATTTTTTGAATTTCTAGACACAATTTTTAAAATACTACTTGTGGTCGACACTTTTATATGGATGAAAAGCCTGCATTTGAAAACTACAAGCATATACCGACTAGAAGCGATTGAAATGCGGTGCTATAAAAGAACAAGAGGTTGCCTGTAAAGTCGGTTTACTGACGATAGTTTAACGTGACAACGTCATGCGAAAATACTGATAAAATGGTTGCAATTTTCAAAGAAAAGTTTTAATTTTATTTGTTTGAGAGACATTTTGTATGGATTTAGAGAAGGAGGTAAATGGAATCGCAATGGACGGAACATTTATCAAATTCATGAAAGATATGTATGTTCAATTTTGATTGTGCATCAGACGTTAATAAGTCAACAACACTAAGAGGCAACATCATCGATTTGCCTTTTTCAAGACACATTACCCTCGAAACACCCCCTTTCAGTTCCAATTTTTCCTATCATCGTCCTATTCTCAACAGAGAAATGGTTCATTACCATGCACACAAGAAGAAGGCATATGCAAATACAAATATGTGAATTTATATACATATTCGCATATACATACATATATATGCTCAATCAAGTAGGAGAGAGCCAGATGCCCAACGTTGCCGAACTCGGGGGCCAATTGTGCTCTTTGTCGTTCGTTCCGCGCTTTCGCTTGCAGTTCAAGCAAGGTAACGACCATGAGCAAGATAACGACACATTTTTTCGTGCGTGCAGCCAGCTAAATTATAAGACGTTATCACGTCAAAAAGTCAAGTGACAAATGACATAAAAAGAAGAAAAGTCGCTTATTTCGGGCATATAAAAAGAGGTAACAAATACGATATTTTACTACTGCTGATGCAAAAAATAATTGAGGGACAAATAGGAATTGGCAGAAAAAAAATGACTGGGCTTGACAATATTAAAAACTATTAACGAACAAACAGAGGTAGCGAAAAACAGGCGTAAATTTATCAACAACGTTGATAATGAGACCGGACAATCGTATGGCAAAGACCAAAATAACGTTTGTATGTATTCGCGAACATCCAGAATGGATACCCCCATCAAAAATATTTCTATATGTATCTTTCCCCCACGGTAGCTTAGTAGGCCTCGTCAAAATTTAATTTTTTCTACAATAATTCTTTGATGGAACTATTACAAACAGATTTTTTTTTTAATATTTTCGTTTATGTTTTTATGAGAGTAAGATTCAAAATCCCACGTATATAAAGATCTTTAGACATTTTTCACATTGGAATTATGAACCAAAATTGGGTTGTAATATATCTTTTATATTAAATTGAGGTTGCCTCATAAAATAATTTCTAGGTCTGGCTAAATACAACCCTGCTAATTTGTTATGAGCCATCCTCAATTTCGTCAAATTTAACGAATATGTCACAATAAGAAAATGAAAAAGCTGAGAATGTCAATGAAATAGAGACATTGAAAAGAAAGAATTTCTGCGTTGTGCACAGGTCCAGAAATTGAAAATTTATTGTGAAAATTTATAGTTTTTGCGTTAATAATCAAAAAATATAGTATAAAAAAAATTATGAAATCATTGCGTTGTAGTTTTATGTATGTCTTTATATAAAAAGTGATGTGCAGCTGTTGAGTATTGAAAAAAAGCCTAGACTGTGATCAAAGTGAATAATACCATTGTATAAATTGTTCAAAAGGGGAAAACCTGTAAAGGCCAAATTAGAATCCATAACGCAGTAATAGCGGCACATAAATCAAAGAAAATCTTATCACTTAAAATGCAATAACTGCAATAAATGGAATATACTGTTAAAAAATTAAAGTGTAAGTACTCGTGGAATTGGAATTATTAACAATAAAGCAAATAAATCAAATAAAGCTATAAAATCTAACTGCAAAATAGCTTTCGTACCAAAGCCATATTGTTTAGTTAGTGGACACCAGCATTTGTAAGTTTCGTGCGCCTTATGCGACCTTTGCCTTAATATTATTGCAAAAAGTGGCTGATATATGCAGACAAAGGCTGTACTATCAAAAGATATGAGTGAGGTAACCTTCCACGGGCAGTTAACTGGTAAGGTGGTGGTGTATTTTGTTTGCCAAAATGTTATGTTAGTTGGTCAGTTGGCCGAAACCGTTTCGCATGGTTTGCCAGCCAAGGTATATACGTATTGCCTTGTAGTTGGTTAGGGGTGGCAAAAAGCCAGGTGTTGCTTTTCACTTGTTAAGCTAACTAGCCGAAAGCACAATTGTGGTTACGCCTTTTCCATATATACATACATACTCGTATATAGAGCCTATTACACCCGCACAACGCGTTAGCTTTAAGAAGGCAACACCTTGGGGAATGTTAAATTTTTACCTATAGAAAACGTTAGTGTGGGACAAAATTCCTTTGTGGCTATCGTCCAACATACAACTCATTACTTTCATTACTTGTTCGTTTGTTTGTTGGAGGCTACTTTTGTAGCGCTTCATTTGCATGCACTCACACAATTCATTCGTTTAGGCAGCTTATCTCCGCTGAAATTTGCCATGTAAGGTTATAACAGTCCTACCAAAAAACAAAAAAATTATTTTTGCCATATGTCATCCGCGGACCGTTTTATTGATAACGTCTCGTTCATATTTGAGCAGAAGTACATTTTGAGTTGTGACCCTTTTGTATTTAGGGTGCGATATATGCAAATAAGAAAAGCTTGACTGTATAATAAATTTAAAATCCGTCAGATAGGCTTCCGTAAACAGTCTTATTTATGCTTGTAAATAATAAAACTCTGCCATGGCCGACTTCAAAATTCTCATTTATCTGATATTTACTTTCACATTTTAATTTTTTCACACAGGTTTCTAAAATCTGTCTATCATTTCGTTTTCTTTTAAATATATAAGTTGTTCGCTACGCTTCCCTGCCGTACATAATTAAATAATCGTAAATTTAAGCTTATCGTGTTTGTCAACAATGGCAAATACTTTGTTTTTATACGCAAAGTTTTCTAGGGTGGGTTTAGTTGTGACTATCTTAGAGTGGGTCACGGGTTTAATGGCCACTGTGTACCTGAAGCATTAAATGACAGTAAATGTTTTTCTAATCGTGGTCGTCCCAAGGTAACGGGTAACAGGAAAACTCCGAGTGTATTTCTGTCATGAAAAAATTCTCATAAAAACCCTCTGACTGTAGGTCATTCCATTTTGAAGCACACCACAAAACGCATACCTCAAATTGGAGGAGGCCAAGTTCGGCAGAACATCTAACAAAGACTCTACGATCGAATTAAATATTTTGTAAATATGTATGAAGTGTTTGGTTTGTCGCAAATTATATGATGAATGCACACATGTTTACGAAAATGTGAAATTTTACTTACCTCAAACTTGCGTACCAATAAAAATCTTATCTCACTGATAAAATGTACAGTAACAACATTAATTTTGAACACATGTTGGTTGTTATTGTTGTTGTTGTTGTTGTAGCAGCTTACTAAACCCGGTCTGTGCAATGTAGGCATCTGTCGTCTTCGTCTAATTCATCTAACGGTAGACGCAGAAAACTTGTTATTTTGACAGGTTGGGTCCAGAGGTGGAGTGATGTTAGGTGTGCAGGTTTGATAGGGCATCTGAATAGGTGGTTAGTGCTTTCACATGCTGGATACCATTCCCATAACAATCAGGTTCTACGTTGGCGGAATTACTCGCGTTTTTCCTGACCAAGGGCTGCCACGCCAGTAAACTAGCCCTGTCTAGCGCACCGTACCTTACCCTTCGTCTATTTTGAATACATGTTGTTGTTGTTGTTGTTGTTGTAGCAGCATAAACATTCCCCATTCTTACATACGGGGAATGCTGCTGGAGTGGCAATCCTTGGCCGGATATAAATCCGGGTCGTTTCGGTAACGTAGAACCGACTGCCGTGGAAACGATTCATTTTGAATACATCTTCCATAATAGTTACCTCTTCTACTTCACCCATCCAACAAACCAGTGGCCGCATCTTTTCTTAATATTGGAAAATCTGTAGTGCGTATTAAGGTCCCAATCACTGTATTTACGCCTTGATAAATCGGATATTTCGACATTTAATTAAGTCTCATGTCCGTCAGTCAGGTCCGTGGTTTAATAGCGCTCTTTCTGTCACCGTAGTATACGACGACGATCGCGGGATACGGTACACAAAACTAGCCCTAGTTTACTAGGGCGGCAGCCCTTGGTCGTGAAAAACCCGTGTCATTCCGGTAACGTAGAACCGGCTGCCTTTCACCCTTGCTTTCTAACTTCTACCTCTCGAAACTCCTCCAGCCACCAGAGGGAGTCGGGCAATGACATTGATGGCCTGTGCTCTAAGGTAAACGACTACCTCGCCTGCCTTTCTCGCTTCTTCACTGCGAAAAACTTACAACTTTCCCCCACTGGACAAAGGAGGTCAAGCTGCAGGTCTCACCTATGCATACACCTTCTTGAGCCTCCTCCCAGGCATGTCAGGAGGCACTTCCTCAATTACGCGAACGAGATCCAGGACAAAACAGACCGACAACTACTAGATAGGACAGTGTACAGACTGACAATCAACGACATTCATCGGGAGACCCTTACCAACTTCTTAAGCTCCCGACCCCTGAATGCCGCCATCGGGGTCCAACCACCACCAATCGCAGACGAAGAGCTCCAACTTCCTCGAAAGTCCCGCGTATCCTTGGCCAAACTACGTTCTGGATACTGTAACAGGTTAAATTCCTACTTATCCAGAATCGACCCCGCCCGCACGACACTAAGCACCTTTTGACATGCCCCATCAAACCCACTCATATAACACCCTCTCTCTCTGGACTCAACCTGTCGAAACAGCTAGTTTCCTGGGCCTACCGTTAGATGAGCTAGACGAAGACGACCGGTGATTACACTACACTGACAGCGGAAAGTTACTGCTACAACAACAACAACAACAACAGTTGTGATTAGAAACCGACTAAAGCTTAAAAAGCAGTCATAAGTAAGGTCTGAAACCCAGGCTTCTATGTGGATCGGACTATGCGACATCACATGATCACATGTGCAGCCACTCCCTATATAAAAAATATTTAAAAAATTCAAAAATGATGAGGCGCCTAATAGCCTATTTCCTTCTGGACTCAACCGCCTTCTACGACTAACTACATCGCTTGCATCAGACCACTTGCCCATTATCGTCTCGATTGAGAGGCCTGCCGACTTCGTTTCCGCGAATCACCGGTCCTATTTCAACTTTAAAAAAGCTAATTGGGCCGGCTTCACGGAATTCACCGAGGACACCTTCGCCGCTCTTCCCATCCCCACTGATGTGCGCGTAGGCGAACGCGCATTCCGCAAGGTGCTCACAGCTGCTGCGGCTCGCTTCATTCCAGCTGGAAGTTATAAGGACATTAGTCCTCATTTCCCAGCCGAAGCAGCCAGTTTAGCAAACGAGCGTGACCACCTACGCCAGGCCGATCCCGGGGATCCCCGCATAAGGGATCTCAAATTTTCAATCTGTCCATGGCCACTCTCATCATCCCTGACAAGTGGAAAGCAGGGAGAGTGGTCCCACTACTGAAACCTGGGAAACCCGCCAACCAAGGGGAGTCTTATCGGCCGATAACTCTCCTTTCCCCAGTAGTGAAGACACTTGAAGCCCTCCTACTCCCACTCTACACGAAACACCTAGCCCCAGCCCCACATCAGCACGGTTTCCGACGAGTGCACAGCACCACCACTGCACTCACCGCCATAAACGCCCAGATAAATCGCGGGCTTAACCAAAACCCCCCTGCGAGAGGACTGTCCTAGTAGCGTTGGACTTGAAAAAGGCTTTCGATACAGTCAGCCATTCCACGCTACTAGATGACATTTATCAGTCGACACTCCCGCCAGGGCTGAAGAGGTGGTCCGCGAACTATCTGAGCGGTCGGCACTCGTCAGTGATATTTTGAGATCAAACTTCAAAGCAGAGAAGAATTAAGCAAGGCGTACCGCAGGGTGGTGTCCTTTCTCCCTTGCTGTTCAATTTCTACATCTCGAAGCTCCCCCAACCACCAGCGGGAGTTTCCCTGATCTCATACGCTGACGACTGCACGATCATGGCGTCGGGCAATGACATCGATGGCCTGTGTTCCAAAGTGAACAACTACCTCACCGACCTTTCTCGCTTTTTCACTGCGAGGAATCTCCAACTTTCCCCCACCAAGTCCACGGCGACCCTCTCTACCACCTGGACAAAGGAGGTCAAGCTGTCCCTTAAGGTAAAAGTCGATGATACACCAATTTCGACGGTAAATAACCTCAAAATTTTGGGTGTAACCTTTGACAGCTTGCTCTCCTTCTCTGCGCATACAATCGCAATTGCCACAAAAGTCCAAAATCGCAACAAGGTCCTCAAATCGCTGGCCGGCAGCACTTGGGGCAAAGACAAAGAACTGTTGCTTTCGACATTTAAGGCAATTGGCCGGCCGGTTCTTAACTATGCTGCGCCTGTCTGGTGATTCGCAGTGGACAAAGCTACAGACTTGTCAAAATACCGCCATTCGGACAGCGACCGGGTGCCTCCTGATGTCACCCATCCAACACCATAACGAGGCACAAATGCTCCCAGTTGTGGAGCACAACAAATTGCTCAGCAAGCAGTTCCTGCTCGGATGTTACCGTAGGTCTCATCCCTGCAGACACCTGCTTGAGCCCGAGCGGCCTCCCAGGCACGTCAGGAGACACCTCCTAGACTACGCTGGCGAAATCCAGGACAAAACTGACCGTAACCTACTGGACCGGACAGTATTTAGACAGTCTATAAACGACATGCACCGGGAGACCGTTACCACCTTCTTGAACTCCCGTCCTGTGAATGCCGTAATCGGAGTCCAACCACCACCTATTGCAGACGAAGAGCTCCAGCTTCCCCGTGAGACCCGTGTAACACTGGCACAACTCCGTTCTGGATACTGTAGCAGGTTAAACTCCTACATATCCAGAATCGACCCCGACATACCAAACACATGTCCGGCATGTGAAGGTACCCCGCACGACACTAACCACCTCTTCACATGCCCCCTTAAACCGACTCATCTAACCCCGCTCTCCCTCTGGACCCAACCTGTCGAAACAGCATGTTTCCTGGGCCTACCCCTAGATGAGCTAGACGAAGACGAACGATGATATGCCTACACTGACAGGGCTACCTATGCTGTTAACAACAACAACAACAACAACAACTAACTACAGTAAACTCTTTTCTAGCATAGAGTTAGCCAACTTTTCTCACTTTACAGCAACATTCTAGGCAGACAATATGCATCTGCCGTTCGGAGACGGCATAAAACTGGAACCTCCGAGAAACCACACATATAGGAGGAGGAGTTCGGCCAAAGACCCAGAAAGAATGTAGGTGACAACAATAACAACTCGATCATTCTTAAATAAAAATATTTAGTTGTCCGGTAGTCATCAGTAGTTGATAAACTTCAACAATCTAAACACAAATTAGCTGCTTGTTTTTGACTTTGGTTTGCTCTCTTATTCTTGTAGTAAAACCTTTAGAACTGTAAAATAAAAAATTATTCTCCACACTGTTTCCAAGAAAATATCGCCGTAAAAAGATCTCTAAAAACACTCTCGATCTATGTTTCAAGGCGGTTTTCGCTGGTCGATTTTCATGCTTCCAGAAAAACTTCGCTCTAAATCCTTCAACTTCTGACTAAAAGAAGGTTTACTTGTTTCTCTCACAAAGGCGCTCCAAGTTACAGGTTTTTGGCGTAAGAGAACGCTTTTCCTCTGAATCCTGTAAAATCTGCAAAACTTACCCGTAAACGAACACAACTTTCTTCGCGGTGGAAACCCTTGATATTTCTGTAACTTAACAGAGCAGTTAACTGCTGTTAAATTCTTCGTGGAAATAAGCTATAAGGCCAATAAAGTAACAATACTAAAATTTTATGACTATAACTATCAGTATGACATTTCACTACATCATGCGAAGTGCATACATACTCGTATGTACATATTGCTCATTTGTTGGAAGAAGGTGAAAAGTAAAAAAATCAGAAATTCTTTCTACAAGGTGGCGCAAAATTAATCATCGAATTTTGTTTTCGAATAACTTTAACTCTAAAAAAAATGTTCAGTGATGGAAAAAAAGAAAAGCTGTTGGTAATTTCTGCATACATATCTAAAAATCTAAGAATTTAGTTATTTGGGTTATTGAGTTATGACGTTCTTCCAGTAAACGAGCTGTGTACACTTCGCTTACGTCCGAACTTCATTATTTTAAATATTCTTCATACACTTTTTTTGCTCTTTTAAGAACACTAAAATAACAGCAAATGATATGTGGTGATAATATTTATTATCTGCGAACGTCACACGTATAAAATATACCAGAATAAAATAATAACTAAACTCAAGTAACTTTCATTTTACAGGTTGATATTTGCTTGGCGGAAGCGGTGGTGGTCCGACAGCGATGTTCAACAGCTGAATTGGGAGGAAAATAAGTACTAAAAAAACGAAAAAAAAATTGTGCCAACTACACCATAAATATTCGTAATAAATTTAACGTAGAAATAAATCGAAATAACAATAACAAAAAACACGCAAAAAAACCAGTACGAGCAGCTGGCGTAATTAGCACGTAAATTGTGACAAAAATTTGGCAACGTTTCAAGGCAAGTGTCGTTTTATTAGTAGCTTCAACTTGGTATTACTCGCATTTGGCGGGCGCGGATAGCCCAAAACTCGGTGCACGCACGCACACAAGCGATTAAGTGATAAAATCGTACTTGTGTCGGACGTTAATGGCCGATGGAAATGTTATGTCAGCAGCTTCCATAGGACATGCAGCTGCTGACTACTATTCAGTAGCACCAGCAACAGCTACAGTGGCAGCGTCATCAATACCTACAACAACAGCAATGGCTGCCAATGCCGGTGTGGGCGGCGTCATGCAGACCAGCAGTGGTGTAGTAGTTTCCACAGTGGGCAGTAACGTTGGCAATGGTAGCGGCGGTAATGGCAGTATGGGCGGTAGTAATGTTAATTTGAATGTGTCGTCCATGCCGACAGGGGCACCAACGACGATGGGGACAACAGGTGCAGCCAGTGGCATTGGCAACAATCAAGGTTATCACCAATTAAGTGTGACAAGTAAGTTATATAGAAGAAGTAGAAATTATTTATTATGATTTATGGAATTATTTGCTTTCTATTCTTTTGCAGTTGAGGAAGCTTCATTGCGTAACAATGGCTTTCTAAAGCCTAATCCATACGTTGAATTAGTAATCGATTATAAAAGTAAACGTAAAACCGATGTGGTGAAGAATACTTATCTACCCAAATGGAATGAGGAGTTCACAGTGCTGGTACGTTAACGCTGTGAGAAATATAAATAGGAAATACGATTTACAATAACACGCATGCGAAAGGAAAGCATACAGCTGTAGTCATAAATAGTTATTCTAGCGCTTGGCAGGCTGAGCAGTTAAGGCAAAATATTAGTTTGGGGAAATAGAAATCCATTATTTACTCGCTAGATGGCTGTAGTGATCGATATCTCGTTAAGTATCGATCAAACAATTTAAAGTTTATGTTTGCTGTCAAGGTGACATTTTACGCTAAAAAAAAATCGTTTGCTGTTTTTTCTTTGCCCCTTCAGTTGTGAGTTACAGGGTGTTAACAATGAAAGTCAACAAAGACAAAATGTGGTAGATTTTACAGTTTTCCTTTGATAAAGGCGAATATGCAAGCCAAGCCGCTGAAATTGTGAATGGTGTTTATAGTGTTGATACTGTAACAGTTAATTACGTGCAATTTTGGTTTCAATTATTTTTGATGCTAAAGAAAATGTCGTTATTGTCGAATATTTGCATACACCCATTAACAGCTAATTAGAAACGCGATATTTTTTACCAGTTTTGACCACTTTTTTTTGCTTTTTTAATTTTTATTTGTTTTTTTCATAAAATGGAATAAATGTAATTCGCTCTAAAAAAATATCAAACAAATCAAAGTTTCAAACTTTTGCACAAAACTTAAAAAAATTGGACTAATCTCATAAATATTTCAAACTCTTAATCAAATTACATTAAACAAGAAAAACTATTTTCATTAATTTTTTGTTCATAAAAATATAAATCAAAGCTTCAAACTTTGTATAAAACTTCCAATTTTCATCAAAATTTTTAAACTTTTAATAAAAAAAAACTACTTTCATTAATTTTTTTTTTCAAACAATATAATTCACTCTAAAAAAAATATCAAATCAATCGAAGTTTCAAACTTTGGAACAAAACTTTCAAAAAGTCGATCAATCCTCATAAATATTTCTTTGAGTTTGAATTAAAAAAAACATTTTTAATAAGTAAAAAACAAAAAAATTTTATTAATTAAAAAAAAATATATATATTTTTATTAATTTTTTTTTCATAAAAATTTTAATCAAGGTTTCAAACTTTATATAAAACTTATAAAAATTCGACTAATTTTCATCAAAATTTCAAACTTTTAATAAAATAAAATAATTTTCATTAGTTTTTTTCATAAAAATATAATACACTCTAAAAAAATTATCAAATAAATTAAAGTTTCAAACTCTTGTACAAAACTTATAAAAATTCGACCAATTCATCAAAATTTCACACTTTTAATAAAAATAAAGAATTACATATGTAGATACACAGTTTTTAGCCCATTACATTTTTTTTCAAAATTATCAAAACTCAACGAGAATTTTAAACCACTTGAGCTACCTTATTATACTAGAATTGAGAATTTCTAAAAATCCTAACTAAAAAGTGTTAAACTTTGATGGAAATTGAATGAATGCTTATGAATATTGTACATAGTGTGAAACTGATTTATATAATATTTGTTTTAGAATGGAATATGTATATTTTTATAAAAAATGTAACGAAAATTACTGCGGCTCTGAGATTGTGAGAATCATCAATTAAAGCGAATTACACTGGGCATTCGCTGGAGACAGTTACGTACCTGTAGCATTAGTAGGTAGACATGGCCAGAATGGAATATGGGTTGTTGTTGTAGCAGCATAAACATTCCCCATACTTACATATGGGGAATGCTGCTGGAGTGACAGTCCTTGGCCGGATATATAATAAATCCGGGTCGTTTCGGTAACGTAGAACCGACTGTCGTGAAAACGGTTGAATGGATATATACTTTGAACATAATGGAATATGGATCACACAGTCTACTTAAATTTAATTGTAAAGATTTAAGCATATTAGCAGCAGTCCTATCTGGGACTGTCTTATAGGAAGGCATGCCAGCAGAATTGGGGCACCATCGTTTCCACGACAGTAGGTTCTACGTTACCGAAACGTTCCGCGTATGTTGCATATACTCGTATAAAATTAGATGGACTGACTAGATTTATAATCACAGGATGGTTTAAGTGGACTAAGCATGGGATGGTTCCGGTGGTATCACAAGGGACCTCTATTTGGCCTAGGTGCATAGTAAGACAGCCACTTTACCTAACCTAACGAAAAATTAATAATAAAAAAAACAAATACAAGAAAAGTAGTAAAAATTAGTCAAAATATGGCGTTTCTAATTAACTCACCACAGGTGTATATGAGAGAATAGGAGATTAAAATATATTAAAAAAAAAAAAATATTCCAATCAAATAAATTGTCAAAACTTGTCCATAAGTCCCTGGGCTAAGTTATTAAATGCACTGTATGCTAGGTTGTTCAATAAGTTTTGCGGTTTGATAAGAAAAACACAACTTTATGATTTGAAATACACTTTAATAATCAGTATAATAATCTCCCTGAACATCAATACACTTATTTCAACGAGATTCCAGTTGAAGTTAGAATCTGGAAGAGCTGCAAAATACGCTTTCACAGCTGTTATGATCTCATCATTTGATGGAAAAACTCTTTCCACGCATGCACTTCTTTAGGTCTGAAAACAGATGGAAAGCGCTACGGGCCGAATCTGATGAATACGGTGGATGTTCCAACAATTCGAACTTTAATTCATAGATTTTAGCCAGCCATAGCTCTTGTCACACGGTGCATTGCCGTGATGAAAAATAACTTTTTCTTTCGCAAACTCGGTCTTTTTTCAAGATTTTTTTTCCTTCAGCTGGTATAAAAAGTTACAATATAATTCAGAATTTATTGTTTTACCAGTTTGCAAGTAATCCACACACAAAATTCCTTTCACATCCCAAAAAACTGATGCTAAAACCTTCTTGGCCGATTTCTGGACACGAATTCGTTTCGGTGCCGAAGAACCATTTTTACACCACTCTTTAGCCTTTTATTTTGATTTATGATCATGGTGATAGACCTAAGTCTCATCCATAGTGATGAATCGACGTACAAAATCCACTTTATCCTTTCGAAAACGCATTAAATGTTGCTAAAAAAGTCGCATTCGAAAGTGTTTTCGTTCCATTTATAGCGAATGCGGCAGCCATTGTGCACACAGCTTTCTGAAACCCAATACTTTAGTAAAAATATTGCTTGCACTGCCCAAAGAGAATCCTAGGGCTTCTACTAAATCTTTTTCAGTCACTCGACGATTTTCCAATACGATATCCTGTTTGTTGCTACGATTTTTGGCGTTGTTGCTGTTGTTTGGACTTCCTTGACGTTGATGTAGTTATTGTTGTAGCATCATAATCATTCCCCTTACATATACCGGGAATGCTGCTAAAGTCACAGTCTTTGGCCGGGTATAAATCCGGTTCGTTCCGGTTACGTAGAACCGACTCACGTGGATCGTTTCAGGGCTTGTACGACTACGTTTAAATTCAGCAACCCAACTCTCTACTGTGCTAATTGAAGGCATAACATACATTTCTTTTGCTTATTAATCCTCCCAAAAATAAAAATTCAATCACTGCGCGATACTTGCCTTTTTTCCATTGTAGAAAATAATGTGACACGTCGGTACTAAATTGCATACTAAAAAAAAACTAAAATAAAAAAAAAAATTTGGCTAGTAGCAACACCCTCTCTTATCGAACCGCACAACTTATTGAACAACCTAGTATTTGTCGATACGCAACTTATTCCCTTATATATTTGTATAAAAGTAATTAGGCGCTTACCGCACGCGTTGTGTGTTTTTTTTATGCATTTCGATACGTTTTGATTACAATTCGCGGTAGCAAAGCAAAAAAATCTATTAATCAGAACTGGAAAATCAGACAAATATTGGCGCACTCGTCTTGAATTACAAAGTAAACAGCAAATGAATAAAGTTAAGGCAAACAAATCCAAAAACAGAAACACATTAAAGGTGGAGCGCGTGAAGCATGCGGGCAAATGTAAGGCGTGGGCACGCGTATTTATTGATTCTACTAATTGCGTTTACTACTCGTCACTATCAAGTAGAAACAATCGAAAGTTATCAAAATAGAAAATAGTGGCTCTGCGAGCTACTCGCTTTGAATACAGAGGCAGAGCCAGTAACCAGGCACCAGTCTAAACCGGCAATCAGTTTACATGAGAATGATTTATAAATTTATCTATAAAGTTGAAGAGAAGAAGAAGTGCAATCAAAACCAATAAAAGAAAAAAATTTAAGTTTTTTTCCAGTTTCGAAGTATCAGCTGTAATAATGGCATTTGAAACTCTTAGCAATTATTTGAAATAAACTCTTGCAACTTCATTATCTGCATGAAAAACACATTCACCACCGGAATGCACTGAGTTTATAGCCGCAAAGGACTATACCTTCAAAAGAGTTCTCAAAAAATTATAGGAATTTATAACTAAAGCGGCCGCCGTAGCCGAATGGGTTGGTGCGAGACTTCCATTCGGGAGTGTGTAATTTCGATGGGACTTGCAGAAATAATTACCGTTATACAACTTTCTTTTCTCACATCCAACACGCATTTACTCATGAAATTGAAAAATGTGTCTACTTATTAATTAAAATACCTCTCCCTTTCTCAGATAACTCCGCATTCCGCGTTGCACATCAAAGTGCTCGATCACTCAAGCTTTCGTAAGGATACTTTACTTGGTGAGCGCACCATCAGCTTAGCTCAGGTGCTGCAACAATTCAACGGCAGATGCGAGTTTCTTGAACTAACAATGGATCTGTTGGCCACCTCCAAATCAGATAATCGGCAAACGAAAATCGGCGAACTGGTCGCCGTGTTGAATGGACTCAAGCTAGACATGCCCAATGTGGTGCAGCAAAATGGCAATGGCGTGCAAATGCTACCACCGCCTGGTACAGATGGTGCTATATTGCCACCTGCGGCCGGTCGTAGTTACATGATACAAGGTGGCATACGTGCGCGTATGCGCGTGCGGAATGTTGAGAATGGAACGCTAACCGCATCGACGGCGGCGGCGGCATCGGTAGCGGGTAGCGGTGGCAATGTGTCGCACATGGCAGTTGCCGGTGGCTCACGTTCGCCCATAGCCAATGGCAATTTGGAACGCTGCAGCAGTGGTAGCTCACAAAGTGGTGCGGTAAGACGTGCTGCGCCGCCACCACCCGTTTGGGAACAACAGCAGCCGATGCCACAGGCGCAGTCCCAACATGTGGCGCTACAACAGCAGCAACAACAATTACAGGTGCAGCGCATGCCATCGATGAATGGCGGCACAGTTGCGGTGAATACGTCGGGTGTGCAAGTGCGTCCCATGTCGCAAATGTACGCGAATGGCAGCGTTAGCGGTCAGGCGTTGTCTCCGCTGCCGCCGCAACAACAACCACAAACTCAGCAACAGTTGATGGAAAGCGCTTTGTTGGGCGCGGCGGGCGATCAAGGTGCGCTGCTAGCGCAGGCGGCGATGCCAGTGTCCAATGTGGGCGATCAGCAACTGCAGGTGTGTGAAAGTTTTGTTTTATAAAATGGTTTTCTTATTTAATTAAATTAAATTTTTCTTAAAATTAAATTTTTTCTTATCTCTTTCGCAGGCTGCGCAAGCGGACGATGAACCACTGCCCGCCGGTTGGGAAATTCGTTTCGATCAGTACGGTCGCCGCTACTATGTCGATCACAATACACGTTCTACATACTGGGAGAAACCGACGCCACTTCCACCGGGCTGGGAGATACGCAAAGATCCTCGCGGGCGCGTCTACTATGTGGATCACAATACGCGCACAACCACCTGGCAGCGACCGAATAGTGAGCGACTAATGCACTTCCAGCATTGGCAGGGGCAGCGGGCGCATGTCGTGGCACAGGGTAATCAACGTTTCCTCTACTCACAACAACAACAACAGCCCACGGCGGTGACGGCCACAGTGACGCAAGACGATGAGGATGCGTTGGGTCCGCTGCCCGATGGCTGGGAGAAGAAAGTGCAATCGGATAATCGCGTGTACTTTGTAAATCACAAGAACCGCACCACACAGTGGGAGGATCCGCGCACACAGGGTGCGTAGCGCATGAAACAGTACAGCGTTGAGAGTACAACTATTTTATTAAACGACTTTTCACTTTTCCAGGTCAAGAGGTCAGCTTAATGAATGAGGGCCCACTACCGCCCGGTTGGGAGATACGCTACACCACCACCGGTGAACGCTTCTTTGTCGATCACAATACACGTCGCACCACCTTCGAAGATCCACGTCCGGGCGCACCCAAAGGCGCAAAAGGTGTGTACGGTGTGCCGCGCGCCTATGAGCGCTCCTTCCGTTGGAAGCTCTCACAATTCCGCTACCTGTGCCAGAGTAATGCGTTGCCATCCCACATTAAAATCACTGTGACACGACAGACGCTGTTCGAAGATTCATACCACCAAATTATGCGTTTGCCTGCATATGAGCTGCGACGCCGCCTTTACATTATATTCCGCGGCGAAGAGGGTCTCGACTATGGTGGCGTGTCACGTGAATGGTTCTTTTTGCTTTCACATGAAGTGCTCAATCCCATGTATTGTCTCTTCGAGTACGCTAACAAAAACAACTACAGCCTACAAATAAATCCGGCCTCCTATGTGAACCCCGATCATTTACAGTACTTTAAATTCATAGGACGCTTCATTGCAATGGCATTGTATCACGGACGTTTCATCTATTCCGGCTTCACGATGCCCTTCTACAAGCGTATGTTGAATAAGAAACTAACCATCAAAGACATTGAGACCATCGATCCGGAGTTCTACAATTCGCTTATTTGGGTGCGTGACAATAATATTGATGAGTGTGGATTGGAGTTATGGTTTAGCGTAGACTTTGAGGTGCTTGGACAGATAATTCACCACGAATTGAAGGAGAATGGTGAGAAAGAGCGTGTCACCGAAGATAATAAGGAGGAGTACATAACATTGATGACAGAGTGGCGTATGACGAGGTGAGTGGTTTTCGTTAATTATGGAAATGAGAATACTTTGTTAATATTTGAATGTGAGGAATGGTGGAAATTGGGACTATTCACTGGCGAAATAGTTTGCTAGCTGAAGATTGGACACAAATTAATTTGAAACATATTCGCAAAGGTCCGAAAAGAGTGACTGGGTTAACAGGGCTGCGCTGTTTGAGAACAGCACAGGGTTTAGAACTAACTGTCCTGTTTACATTCAAAACTTCGTTATTCGAAATAAAGAATATAGAAAAAAGAAACACAGAAACGCTAGTTGGGAAACGTTGGCACCCGGGTGTGTCCTTTTGACTGTGGATGTGAATTTAGCACATTTCTTATATAGCTAACGACTTGAGCTTCTAGGTAGCTTCCTAAAATTTGATTTTCTATCGTTTTATGGATATAACCTTTTAAAACGTATCGACGAGACGTAGGACGCGAAAGGGCCAGACCCGGGTGCCCAGCTAAAAGTTTTAAAAAAGGTGTCTAACGGAGGGTAAATTCGGTGCGAAGTACTTATGTACGCTGAGCTACAGTTTGGTACATACCTTTCTGGAGAGTTCTTCTCTGCTTGCCATGCAAGAGCTTTTATGGGCAGCAAATGGTAGTAGATTTAGATTTATTGAAGATTAGCACTTCGATCTTTTGTGTCCTATACCCATCACAGTGTCTCATCCAGACCCAGTTCTCTTATTAAACCTAGGATGCAGTTGGGTTGGACTGAGCGTATGCGCCTTTCTTCCGGCTGCAATTGGGCGAGATATTTCAACCTTCTCCCACTATACCGCCACATTCAAGTAGAAGGTGGATTGGAGTCTCTTGGAACTGGTCACAGAAACGACAAGAGTCAATGGACCATATTCTGATCATGTGCAGATGATTGACCCACTTGTTCTCCCAACATCTAGGACTGGTTCGTCGTACACCCCACGGCTGGTGGATGGTTTATCATCCTCTCCAAAAAAACCGACACTTCTGCTTCTGAGAGCCCCGCCAGGTGATTTTTGCCCAGCTTTTGCCCTTTTTGTTGTTGCTTGTTTTGGTTGTGTTTTGGTTGTTTTTTTGTTTGTTTGTTCATCTTGTTCTTACTACTGCCTGCTCGGCACTTTTTGGGGATCTTAATGGGCCCGCCGCGCCAGCGCCCTTTGCCACGGTAAGGCCACAGTTACTCCTCAATTCGGCCCTGTGTTGAGGAGACGCCATTATAATACAGCCGAATTTACCTCCTGGCTGCAAATCATCTAATGGGCACGGGGACGCATAACACCCTGGATTAGAAGGTGGCAGCTCTTGGTCAACATTCTCAAGCGGTACCAGACATCAGGGTGAGCTATCGTCTGAACGACGTTTCCTCCCGGTGCCTGGATCCATTTTGAGATTCGACTAAACCCCTGCACTCAGCATACTCAGTTTATCCTCGGAGAGAGTTATGAGATTTTTGAACTTCTTTTGGTTGTATCCGTCTCAGTAAGGATTTCGCCTGGCGTATCCGCATAGTTTGGTAACAGCTGACCTCCCTTAGCTGGTGTGTCATCCCATAGCACGGAAGGGCTCGGGTCATATGGTACTAATATACACTGGTACTAAAAGTGATTGAATGAATCGCTCGTGAATGATTACATAAATTTGAGCGAATCATTCGCGAGCAAAACAAAAATGTTAGTGTAGTGTAGTGCCACACTCAGAACAATTTTTATTCACACAAAAACTAAAAAAAAAATCGATTTTCAGAGGCATTGAGCAACAAACAAAAACCTTTCTGGAGGGCTTCAACGAAGTGGTGCCGCTTGAGTGGCTGAAATATTTCGATGAACGCGAACTGGAGCTAATATTGTGCGGCATGCAGGATGTGGATGTGGACGATTGGCAGCGTAATACCATTTACAGGCATTACAATCGCAATTCCAAACAAGTGATGTGGTTCTGGCAGGTGAGTAAGAGAAATAAGAGAAGTAACAGTTTTTTTTTTACATTCAATAATAAATTTTGCTTTTCTTTTGGCAAAAAAAAGTTTGTGCGCGATACGGATAATGAAAAACGTGCACGCTTGCTGCAGTTTGTGACCGGCACGTGTCGGGTGCCTGTCGGCGGCTTTGCCGAACTTATGGGCTCCAATGGGCCACAACGCTTCTGCATCGAGAAGGTGGGCAAAGAGACGTGGCTGCCGCGCTCGCATACCTGCTTCAATCGTCTAGACTTGCCGCCGTACAAGAGCTACGATCAGCTGGTGGAGAAGTTGACGTTTGCCATTGAAGAGACTGAGGGCTTCTGCCAGGAGTAGAGGACTAAATGCGAAGCAGAGCACTAGAGAAGGCGCGGCGGTTAATGTATTGTAATTAGCGAAAACATTTGAAAAGTTATATTCAGCGTTATATTGTAATTGTATTGCTATGCAACGAAATGCGCCCAATTTAATAATGTTAACGGACATTTGATTACATTTATTATTATTTTATACACATACATGCATACAAACACACACACCGATGATGAAATGGATTGCGTGTGTATGCAACAACAAATTCGGGGTGATCTTTTCCTCTTTCGACGCGCAGTTGTTGTTGCTAAGCTTATTTTGAAACGCATAACATTTCTTTGTTTTGTTGGGAAGTCAAACACAAGAACACAAAAAAACAAAAACAAAAACAACTAAAAGCGCTTGTTTACTTGTATTAGATATACATATACATACATATGTAGTAGAAATATTACTAACTTTCGAGAAATTTGCTATATATGCATACATATAAAGACATGTACATATATATGAGTATGCATGTATGCGCATGTAAAGAGTTTTTGGGCAAAAAAAAGTTTTAATTGATTTATATTATATAAAAAAAATATTTATATTTGTGTGGAGGTATGCATATGACGCGCTTATATGCGTGTGCGCGTGTGCGTACATATGTCTTACCTACCAGTAACGTTGCCGTCTTGCAGTGAGCACATTCTCCTTCCTAACTTTAATCTAATTTTGTTCATTAGCATATATTTGTGTATATTCCAGTTCATTGGTCTAATTTAATCTTAAATTTGTAAATATCATCCAGAATAAATTTATTAACGTTAATTTACATGCATACATTTACTAGTTCGTTACACTACATATACATATACATACATACACATATATATATAAAATATATAGCACATTAGTGTACTTTTGAGCAAAAGCGCAGCGCTGAAATATTTATTATTATATTATTGGCAAAAGACATGATTTGAAAACAATGCGAACAAAAGAATATTTAATTTGAATTTGAAAATTAATTAGATTTGTAACAAAAAGAAAAACATTTCAATTAAATAGTAAATTAATTTCAAAGACAGTAATGGAGCATCTAATGTTCGCTAAGCAAGGGAAATAACGCTAAATCATAAAGCAATTACAAATACAGGGTGTCGCAAAAGTAGCTTACTACCTACTTAAAGATGTTCTTGTTCGTGCAAAATTGCACCGATATTATTTTCTCCGTCTAGCAAAAAGCGCATAAAAGTCAAAATAAATATAGTTTTTTAGCCTTACAAAGTTGTATGATTGCTTTTGCGCCACACTCTGTAACTGGAACAAATAAAATATTTAAATAAAAACAAAATTAACAATTAATAAGAACAAAAAAAAAAAAACCAACCCACACACATGGAAAACTTAGCAAATTGTGTTAGTAGAAAAAATGAACAAAAAATTTATATCGTGAAGAAATTGGTACACCGGCAAACCTAATATTAAGTCTAAACCTTATCAAACATATACAAATAAACGCCATTCAGATGGGTATATAAATATGTGTGTATGTAGTAGTGTTGTTAAAAAATTCATAGCGAAAAAAATGACGCAGAGAAACAAATGGCGGAAAACTATTAGTTACAGTTAAAGTAAAGTAAATAAACTATAGGAAAACTACTTACATGAATATGCAATGTGTGTGTGTGCGTGCGTTATGTAATTCAAAGAAAAAAACCACATGACAGTTAAATTGAAAGTTTCAGTTACTTGCGTTTGCTATATATATAAATACATATAAAATACCAGGACATATTCAAGCAAATACTATATATATACATTCATATATGAAAAAGAAAAACAACAACAACAATATACATAATTTAAAGACAACCTATAGATTTTATTTAGTTTTTTAAAATATGATTGTATTATACAGATATATAAATAAAGCGGCTAAGGTTGTCAAAAAGCAAGTGCGAGTGAGAGCAAGAGCGAGAGCGAGAGTGTAGGAATGACTTGCGAATCATTCTATCAAGCGAGAAAGCGAGAGAGATAGAGCCGTTGTAATAAGTTCTAATTAAAATTACAAATAAATTAATAAAAAATTATATTATTAGAAAAAGGCGAGAACCCGTTTTTGTTTTATTATATACATACATTTTAGGTTGTTCATTAAGGTTTGAAATACACTGCATTATTCAGTATACGAGTAGTCCCCCTGAACATCAATACACTTGTGCCAACGAAGTTCCTATTTATGAAATGCATCCCTGAAGCGAGAATCTGGAAGGACTGCAAAATTCGCTTTCCCAGCTGTTGTGACCTCATCATTTGATGAAAAACGCTTTCCACGCATGCATTTTTTAAGGTCTGGAAACAGATGGAAGTCGTTAGGGGCCAAATCTGGTGACTACGGTAGATATTCTAACAATACGAACTTTTATCCATAGATTTTAGCCAGCCATAGCTCTTGTCACACGGTGCATTGTCGTGATGAAAAATAACTTTTTCTTTCGCAAACTCGGTCTTTTTTCAAGAATTTGACATGTCATTTGTGTTACCATTCTCAAAAAAATAGGTGGTTCAAAAAGCAAACCCTATATAGCCCACCCTGTATAATTCAGAATTCATTCTTTTACCAGTGTGCAAGTAATCCACAAACGCAATGCCTTTCGCATCCCAACAAAACTGATGATAACACCTTGACGGATTTCTGGACACGAACTCGTTTCGGAGACGAATAACCAGATTCATACAACTCTTTAGCCTCTTGCTTTAATTTAGGATCAGAGTGATAGACCCAAGTCTCATCCATAGTGATAAATCGACGCATAAAATTGACTTTATCCTTTCGAAAACGCTTTAAATGTTGCTGAAAAAGTCTCATTCGAAAGTGTTTTCGTTTCATTGTTAGCAAAGGCGGCACCCATTATGCACACTGTTTTCTAAAACCCAATCTTCTTCTTCTTAACTTCACAGTCCTTGGTCAACCACTGCTACATTCACAACCTTTCGCCACCCGTCTCTATCTAAGGCTACTTCCTTCTACGGCTGCACGTTCAGCTTTGGAAGGCCATCTTCAACGTCTTCTAGCCATCTCTTTCTGGGGCGTCCTCTTCTTTGAACTCTAACAGGGCGCAATTCAACTGCCTTTCGAGTTGTTCTCTACTTGCATTCTGAGTACGTGTCCAAGCCATTTTATCCGCTGAGATTTTATAAATCTTATCACAGTTTTGGTTTTTGCTAAAAGTTCCAGCTCATGTTTAAATCTTACTCTATAAATACCGTCCTGTAGTCTTATTGGACCATAAATTGTTCGTACAACTTTTTTTTCGAAGATCATTAGTTGATTAATGTCAGTAGTTATTAGAGTCTATAGTTCGCAACCATAGGTAAGCACAGGACGGATCGTTCCCACGACAGTCGGTACTACGTAACCGGAACGACCCGGATTTATATCCAGTCAAGGACTGTGACTTCAGCAGCATTCCTCATACATGCATGGGGAGTGTTTATGCTGCTACAACAACAACAACAACAACTGGATGGATCAAGGTTATGTATATCCTTAACTTTTGGTCGCGAGGTAATAATTTTAACTTTCCTTTTAACGTCTTTCCCAATATCATTTTATAAATCTCAAGTTTCTTATCATGTCCATCCTATTGCATAGCACAGAAGCTTGGACGGTGGCAATTTGACTTTTGCAAGTTGACGACGGCGAGTATCGTAGGTGAGCATCGTAGGAACAATGAGATGAATAAACTTCTGGTTCCTGGGCTTTCTCGGACGTAAACTAGTGTAATCTTCAAACTCAAGATAGTCTGGATACGATATGGAACTCACGAACAATTTTTATGAGAGCCGATTGACGTCCGCAAACATAGCTCTTGGGTACAAGGACATCTCAAGCATATGTAAGACCATCTCTTGGCCTATTAGCGCAAGGTAATTTAACTGAGAAGAAGTTTTTGCAAACCAAAATTAAATTCGAGCGAAAGTTTTCATTCGTAAACTTATGAACACAAGGCTATACTAGAAATTAAACTCGAATAATGAAGAAAATAAGAATTAAAAGTCTAAAAATCAAAAATCCTGTTTAATTACCTCAAGTACAACTCATGGTTCAAGTGATTTTGAGGAGTGGCTCGATTACTGAGCTTGTTTTGCTCCTTAAATTGCAATTGCAGTGTAAAATCTTCTAACGAACATCTCTATTAGCTGGACCAAATCTTATGTGGCGAAAAGAAGTTTTTAAATTTAAATGGACACCTCCCTTGGACGGACAAAAGCTGACTGACGGTGAGTGTCTGCCCAACAGAGGTTTTACTGTACTGCGTATGTGAAGGAAGATATCTACAGCCAATCATAGTTGTTGATGTGATGGAGGAGATTGATTGGATTTACGTTGGCGCACGGCCCCAGGCTGTCGAAGAAAGCAGCACCCAGTGATCTTAGTCGTCTAGCTGACAAACCCGCCCAACAGTATACTTCTCTGAAAGCTCCCCACAGCTTCTACAATGGGGTTTGAATGGCAAACCTAGCTTTTCCGCGTGTGTGCCGCTCGCCCAGTGACCTTTAAACACATCTATGAGCTTGGAAATTGAATGGCGTGGAATACCCAAGACCTTCTGAGTCCTCCGCATATTGTACTGTGGCCAAAGGGTTTTTGAAATAGCACATGAAGAAATGGAGGCCCATCTTTTCTGTGCTTTCCTGAGAAATAATTTCTGCAGTTCCCCTTTAACAACTGTCAGGGGGATGCCGATGACCGGGTAAAAGGGCCCTGATGACAATTCAGTCCCCATCCTGGCAAACTCATCAATTTCAATTTCATTTCCCTCTATGTTCCTATGTCCTGGAACCCAGATCAGAGAAATGTTACCTGCACATCCAAGAGATTTGATCTCCTCCTTACAAGAGTTTACTAATTTCGTTCTGCACCATGGCGTCGTCAGAGCCTTGATTGCGGCTTGTTTATCGGAGAAAATGTTAAATGCTACCACGTTTCCTCAGCATTTTGTATGCTTGCAGGATCGCGAAGACCGCTGTCTGAAAAAAACTAGCAGTATTCGGCAGTTTAAAGGAGATAGATAAATAGATTTAGAGAAAATCCCCGCTCCGAATCCCGATTTCATCTTGGAGCCGTCAGCCACTGGGGTGGCGTAGTTTACCGCAGACCGAAATTCTGTGTCGTATATTCTTTATCTAGAGAAAATGCGCAACACTACAGCGCAAAAAAATGGTAACAAATCAACACGACTTTTAAGCCACTTCATACTTGCGATTTATTATTCAAATTTTGAGTAAAAATTTGATATTTTAATGGAAATTTCCCGACATGCACTTGACGCTGACTACATCCACCTATGGTAAAAAATATATACCAGAAATATGTCAGAAGCCATTTTAATGCAATTCGAATTTCAGTTGGACTCAAATTACCTTTTTGACGTTGCAGTGTGTGGTTCGTGTTAATTATTGTGAATTTCCTAAATTTCCAAAATTTCAAACATTTTCAACATTTTGCTGCTTTATTAATACATGCATACATATACTCGTATTATATTGATATTTACTCAAAATATTACAACAAATAACAATCTATTACTCATTTGGTGAAAGATGAATCTTCTACTGCAGTCTGGAGCGAAATGTGCCTTATTAAATTTCTAATCTAACATTTCAATTAATAAATATTCGTTGACACACTTCACATGCAAGTAGCCACTAATACATGCACACATACATACATACATATATGTGGATGAGGTAAGCAGGCAAAGTGCTATGCTGCCAAATTATGGGCAAATACAATATTGTTTCAATATTTGCTGACACAATCAGTTTCCCATAACAATTTTCTATTACCGCTATTTACATACAACAAAGCATGCACATATTTTTATATACATACATACAAATATTTACATATACGAATGCATATGAATTCCAATTTCAAATTAATAATCGCACTAATAATTTATAGTTTCACACACTCAATTTGTCTGATAAACAATTTGTGAATTCTGACGAACGCTTAATTGAACATTTTCATTACGTTGCCAACACGTGCCAGTATTTTGCATACAAAATTATAATAAACACAACTAATAGACAACCAATAATGCAAAGTTTAAAGAGCTGCGTACTTTGGTCCCTGGCACACTTCTAGGTAAGTGTACTATTCATGGCCAATATTTGTCTTCACGTACACAAATACAGGGTGCATACGATAGTTGTCGATGTGACTATAACCTTCCGAAATCAGTATTTTTCTTTTTGCTATTTTTCAGATAAAACCCTGAAGACTACAACTTAATTCAAGAAAGGAAGACACGTGCAGTAATCGCCGCTATAGGCGCAAATCATACCGATTTAGAAATATCTTATTTTTTTAAGGGGTTACATAAGGCGTTTTTCAATAGGTGCGCTTCAACTTTTTTCCGATAGGGAGGGCGAACGACGCAATATTTTTTATTTTTCGCTTGCCATTTGTAAACTTCATTAGTATACATTTCATTATGGAACGCTACACACTTGAGCAACGATTGTAAATCGTGCAAATTTTTTATGAAAATAATCGTTCTGTGGCTCTTCTTCAATGTTGCTCTTCTTCAGTGTGTTCATCTTCAGTGATGAAGCTCACTTTTGGCTCAATGGCTTTGTCAACAAGCAAAATATGCGTTACTGGGCAGAAAGCAATCCACACGTGATTCATGAGGCACCGTTGCATCCCGAAAAAATCATTGTTTGGTACGGTTTACATGCCGGCGGCGTAATTGGCCCATATTTTTTCGTTGACGAGAACGATCGCCTCGTTACTGTGAATGGAAATCGATACCGCGACATTATAAACGATTATTTTTGGCCGCAATTGAATGGTATGGACTTAGACGACATGTGGTTTCAACAGGACGGGGCCACAAGCCACACAGCACACGCTACAATTGATTTGTTGAAGAGTAAGTTCGATGAGCGCATTATTTCCAGAAATGGACCGGTCGAATGGTCGCTGCGCTCGTGTGATTTGACGCCTCTAGAATATTTTCTTTGGGGTTATGTGAAGTCATTGGTCTACAGTAACAAGCCGGCGACGATTTGTGAGCTCAGAGCCAATATTGAACGCGAAATTGCTGGAATTTCGGCCGATTTATGCAAAAGAGTGGTCGAAAATTGGGTTCAACGATTGGACTTCGTAAAACGTGCCCGCGGTGGTCATCCAAAAGAAATCGAATTTCATACTTAAATGTATATGTTCAAACTCGATAATAAAAAAAAAATTAGTTAAAAAAGTCAAACCGTTTGTGTTTTATTCAAAAAAAAGTTGAAGCGCTCTTACTGAAAAACGCTTTACGTCCAGCAGCGCCAAAAATGGGAGAGATTTAGAAGGGATAACAAAAGAAATAAATATAAAAAAATTTATACTGTTTATTAGTACTTAAACTTTATAAAAGCATTTATTTTAATTTTTCTTTACAAAAATTAGTATATAAAAAATCGCGTGACCTAAAGTACAATGAAAAAAAGTTGCTCCACGGTCTGCATCATTTATCCTTGAAATGTTGGTGGATCTGAAAAAAGTAAAAAAATTCTTGTAAAATAAAGTTGTAGTTACAGTCTGTCGAGCCGAATTTTCGAATTGCGAAAAATTTTGCAATTTACGGTATTCAAAAAAAAGTATTCGTTTTGCGTTATAAATGTCGCACTTTAATTATGTTTAAAAAAATGTTTATATAAAAATATCAAAAATCCGGCTCGACGGACTATAGAGAAAACAATTTCAAATATTTAAAGAAAAACCGCATCAAAAAATATTAAAAACTGTATGAGCTATCATGCAGACCGTGCCGGAAAAAGTAGTTTCGAGAAAAATGAGTTTAAAGTTTGAGGTACAGGAGCGCGCGGACCGCTCACTGCTTAAAAATTTCATGTTTTTGAAAATTCTGGACGTTACATACGCCCCTTAAGTGTGCCGATTCATTCGTTCATAAGATTCGTCGAGAATTGGAAGCATCAGGCGGCCAAGCAAAATCTGTTGAGGAATGCAAAAAAAACGAGGAACAAGCAAGCGATCGACGATTGACGAGGACCCTTCACAGTCGACGAGAACACTTATGAGGAAGCTTAATGTTTCTGAGGGTCTTATCCGTCCAGTTGTCCACGAAGATCTTAAGTATAAATTCTACGTTATGCGCAGAAGACAGTTTATGTCGAAAGAAATACGAGCTCAGCGAGAAATCCGTTCAAAATGCCTTCTGAACAAAATTATACACTCTGAAGCGCCTGAGATATTTTGGGTTTTTTCTGACGAAAACAAGTGCGACCAAGAACAAAAATAGCAACCGCAGAAATGATCGGAATAACAACGATTTCTGCAGCTATGTTCCAATTACACACAGGTTCCGGTTGTTAGGCGCACAAAGCTTCCGTCAACTGTTATGGTTTTAGGTGTTCTGAGCAACAGAGGACTTGCTTGCCATGACACTCCACTTCTTTATTCTTTATTCAAGAATTTGGAGTGAATTCGGTTGCAAGGTTTTAGAGGCAGTGGTGAAGCAGTTAATTGATAGTGCATGCAGTGACAGTCCATACATCTTTGAGTAAGGCTCTGCTCCTTTACACAAAGCGATGGCGACATAAAATTGGATGGTGGAAAATGTCCATGATCACATAACACCGAACTTAAGCCCGCTATCTTCTTATATCTTAATCTCTTGTATTACTATGTATGGGGTGTAGTTGAGTGTGAAGCTAATAAGCATCCTTATAACACCATTTCTTCTCTGAGGGCTGCAATTAATACCGTTATGGTCAAAAAGTTGATTCGGACATGCAGGCGTTTCCGGGCCCACACGATTTTAATGATATATAAAAAGTTAGTGTTGCATAAATAATTTGTGAAGTTTCATTAAATTTTGATCAAAATAAAAGCTAATAAGTTTTACGCTTAAGTCTACGTAAGCACCCTGTACATCTGTACAAAGTCTGATACCAAATGTTTTTAAACTTTGTTTACACTTCGAGGTTTAGTGCTGTAAAAGATATACAAAGTTTGCTGCAAAAGTTCCCTGACTGCCTGCATAACTCATCAACCATTGGCACCCTCCTTTAAGCTATGATTCTTATGGATATTTCGACCAAATTTCGTGAGATTTGATTCAATAGAAGCTGTGTTATTACATCTAAGGTGTCAGTCCTTTTGTACCCTCGCTTTGAACAAAGAGTCAATATTAAAATTTATTTTAGATTCGGTAAAACGGCACCCGAGATGCGTCAAATGATGCGAAAAGTTTATGGTGATGAATGTTTAACTCGTACATTCACTTTTGTGGGATTCAAACCATTTAAAGAAGCTTAAGAAATTTTGGAAGGCGACGATCTGCTGTGAACGAAAATATCTTGAAGCTCGCCACTTTATAAAGTACGCGCTAAAATCTTTCTTGCTTTACAAGGAAATGGACAAAAATATCAATCCTCTGTTCTAAATGGTGATCAGATTGGAGGTACTTTTTCCATTAGGGGTTTTTGATAGATCACGCGTGACTACTGTGAAGTTACTTATAGGTAAATACATAATATTATTCAGTATTCATTGACATTTCATCATGGAAAGACTTACGCCTTAACAACGTTTACAAATCGTACAATTGTATTATGAAACTCGACGCTCTGTGAAAAGTGTTCATCGCGCGCTCAGACCAACTTATTGTGTTCAGCGCTGAGGCCCCTTTCCATCCTAATGGCTACGTTAACAAAAGAATTTGCCATATTTGGGCTGAAGAGCAACTCGAAGCCATTCCAGAACAGCCATTACATCCATTGAAAACCACCGTTTGGTGTGGCCTATGGGCTGGAGGAATCATCGGCCCATATTTCTTCAAAGATTAGGGTGGCGCCAATGTAACAGTGAATGGTGAACGCTATCGCGCCATGATAAACGGCTTTTTGATGCCAGAAATTGATGCCCGTAATCTCCACAAAAGCCCGTAATATCCTCAAAAAGTGACGAAGCGACTTGAACGAAATCCCCGACGAAGTGCCAATCAAATGGCAAAAGAACTGAAAATATCTTACCGTAGCATCCGCCGCATACTGAAAAAATATCTCAAAGTTAGATCTTGATCTCACACCAAAGCAGTAACAAGTTAGACTTAAGAGAGCGAAGGAGTTGCTTCGCTTGGCCGAAAGCGGTCAATTTCCGAACATTATGTTTCCTGACGAGAAAATTTTTCAAAGTGAGCAATTCGTAAACTCCCAAAACAATAGGGGTTATTTGACCAACCGTTCATATGAGAATTTGAGTCATCGATTGGCCACTAGGAGGCAGTATCCGCCACAGGGAATGGTTTGTGCCGCTGTAACCGTAGCTCTCCAATAGTGAGGCGAGGTTATGTGCTGGGTGTGGAATCACAGCCACGTAACAACTACTTTCCAAGAATAAAAGGAAATAAGCTACGAATTAGTAGCCCACATTTTTTGAAGGCAAATGGTTTGAAGAGTAGGATTTCAAGTTCTCCACAACAATTGCTGCAGCAGCAGCAGAGTAGAGTTGAGAGGATGAGAAGTTAATTTTCTTTCTGCACTTTCTCTGCGAATGCACTGGATTTCGAAGAATACGAATTCGTATTTCTGGGGTACCATCTCTTCAAGAATCTGCATATTTTAGATACAGACTCACTGGAAGGGCTCATTTGTTAGGCTAAAAGATCGTTATGAGTT